>OMLM01007698.1:59861-79996 GCA_900302695.1 Helostoma temminkii | reverse complement strand
GTGAACTGGGTTGGGTTTATTCCCATGATCAGAGCTTGCTGGTTTCTTAAAGAGACTGGAAGACTATTTTTTTTTTTGTCATGTGTTTTACATTGTGTAATCAGATAAGAAGGAACGCTCATATGACTGCATTAACTACTTAGAGTATTTACAAAACGCTAATTATGTGAGTTCCATGTGCTGTGAGGGGATTGTCTTTTAATACTTGTGCTGATTGGTGAAGGCAGTCTATAAAACTAATTCTACACAGATGTAGAAAAAGTCCTGAAATGCTGATATGGATTCATAGACACTGTGCATTAGTACAAATCAGACCAAAATTATATGGGACCTGTAACATACACAGAACAATCAAAGCTTTAACTGAATGCATAGGGAATTTCTAAGAATCTAAATTTGAGCACTTGAAATAAGCCCAGTTCAGCGCAGACAGAATGTTTTTGTTTTTGAAATATCCCAAAGACTGTTGCTCTTGCAAGATGATTATGTCATATAATACTTGTAATGCCAGGCCATTCTCATACCCAAGGCATCAGGTTACAAAGCCACTTTGCATGTCAACTTACTACAGTTGTGTCAATATTTGACGCCTGAAGCATATATAAAGCCAAAAGTCTCTACGGGCAGGAAGGGGTGGTTGGACAGGTCAACAACATATGCGACTTGCTCACAGGAGACAGAAGTTCAACTCCAGGGAGTACTTATCTTATCTTTTCCATCCATCCATTCATTATACTAACTGCTTGTCCTCTCTAGGGTCACAAGGTTGCTGAGGTCCCAGGTGTCATTGAGCGAGAGGCAGGGTACAGCCTGGACAGGTCTGGACAGGCCAGTCTATCATAGCACTTATCTTATCTATTCATTGTGTTCATACTTTTCACTTAACCTAACCCTGAATTTTTGTCTACCTCTAACTCAGCTGTCCTTGTGCCTAATCTTAACCAAACTGTGATGTCTACATTGACAGTAACCAAGCATTTCTGATTGTTGTCATGATGGCAGGTTCGACACTATCATTCTCATAATGTGAAACAATACCATTGATGGAGCATCAAATGGTGACACCAAAGATTACCTTTAGCTTCAACATGAAACACCAATGGACTTACAAAGGGTGAATATTTGATGCTGTGACACTGTGGACTGTGAATGGATGACTATTGCTCTTGTACAACAATTTACCTGACCACACTGACTCTGTCACACATAATACTTAGTAGTGCAAAAATCATATAGTTGCAATCTAAGTCATTCAACCCCCATTGCAAATAAGGTGTACTTGTGAGATTTAGTAACTTTCAGCTGTTTGTAATGATCCACTATAATGTCTTGCTGCATAGCCAGGGTGTTCTTTTCAGTGTATGCTTCATTCTTCTTCCTCCAGACATACCACTGATCCAAAAAGTACCACAGAACTTGTTCTTGTTTGATTTGTTAATTGCAAACAGCTAAAATTACTCGTTACTATTTTGCTATTACACCTAATAGCAATGTAGCTATTACACCTAATTTGCAATGGGCAACTGCAACTATACATCAACATTTAATCTAACGTTGGATTATAGTCCTGGAAAAACTGTTATATTCAGATAAGGTACCAACATTTTTCTAAGGAAACATTTAATCAGCAGTAAGAGCAAATGGAAAGTAGCTGTACCATGGCAACTGCCAAGAAGCATGGCTACCTTCTCTATATGAGCTTTCAGCATGATTTTCTGTTCTCTGGGATTTTGTGGACCAGCTTCTTCAAAGGACATGGTCAGTGAAGTTGTGGATACCCCTTGGCAAAAGACAAGTAAGTAAATTGACCCTAATCTCATCTGCTCCTAAACTCAGAGAAAATGTCCAGTCTTCAATGAGCTTAGGGAAAGGTGTTTGAAGATGGCTTTTAAAAATATTCAAAGAAAGTTTAAATCAATCCATAGGAATGGTTAAGGGCGTTAATCTGAATAGTCAGAGTGAAATAAATGGGCATTAATTTCTTCAGCGACGCCTCCTCATGACTGAGGAATTCAATCACGGATTTTGGCATCTACCGCTGATGCCCCTCTTCCAGGGTCAAACTAGCTTTGTTATAGCTATGCTGAAGTGAACATTCATGCTTCTGATGCCTCTCATGATTACATCAGTTTGATGGTACATTATTAGCTCAACACCTCTTTGACTTAGTGGGGTACCTGAGATAATTCTACAGTACAAATGCACGTTACATTATCGCTACGCCTCAATAAGGAATTTTTCAAAAATCCTGCAGGACAGTTGCACAGTCAGGCAGAACAAGAGCAAGACAATTCATTCAAAAGGCATGTATTTACAGCAGGCTTATCATAGCAGTAAAATTAGTGTGACTTTTGTGTGACACCTGCCAACATTGCAAGTGTTGCATTATAAACATTTGCTCAACAGATGCAGAAATATCCAGGCCTAGATGTCATGCTTGTAAAATTAGCAGCATGAAATACCACTGAGACAACCATGAATGTTCGTCATTGTCCGTGTGTTGTGTTCGACTGTGTGTGTATGCATTTGTGCAGGGAATTTTCCTTTTAATAGCAACACTGGAAGTGCGTCAGGAACTAAAGACAAATTGTGAATTTTAGATGAGGTTGAAGAAAAAAGTCTTTTTTTTTGGGGGGGGGGTTTCTAGTGACATAGAATATGGGTGGATACAGTAATGTGATGCGGCATCTACACAGTTACCCTGAAGACTTGCTGAGTGTGGTGTGACGCAAAATTCAATCTCATTAATTTTTTATGGGACGAGTGAATCGCCTCACAGGGCATTGTGAAATTCCAGGCACTGCAGGGCAGAGTCACATAGTGACCAAACAAGTGGGGTGAAAAGTTTAAAATGTTAACTTAATGCAAATAAGGGTGAAATTTGACAGGCATGTGAGACAGTATTTGTAATATATAGAGAATTTTGCTTCATGTGCACATTGTTAATTAACTTTGATTAACCAAACTAGATTTCTCCCTAGAACAGCTTTGTTATAGTACATCACTTTCCAGTCCTAAGTAATTGTTACAGTATTATGCAAACTACATTCAATGTACCTTCCCCATGGAATCAATGCAGTGTTAGGTCAGAAAGTTTAAAGTTTATGTGGATACAGTACATGTTTGTAGAGAAGATCTTTGTTGATCTGATGAATGATTTGGTCATTTTCAAATTTATAAATTAAAAATGCAAAAGAAGGAAAATAAATATCAAAGGGGACAATAAAACAAAGACATTTTGGAAGGGAAAAAATAATTGAAAATAATTAGAGACAAGACAGAAAAACATGAACTACTTCTTGTCTTGAGACTGGGCTATCTGTATTAAATTGTACTATGTGTCCCAGCAAGTCATGGTCCCCTGACCTCTGGACATTGGTGGGATTATAGAGGTCACAGAGGACAGTGGCAGCAACAGAAAAGAAAGAGTGAGTGTGTTACAGTACGGTTGTTACAGAGAGAGAGGCAGAGGTTCTTGCTTGGGAACCCTTAGGGCACAAAAACCTGTAATCCTCACTGTTTCTCTTTGATGTGATCACACCCAACTGAAAGGATGGAGGATGAAGAGTGGGGCGAATTGTTGGGGGGGGGGCATGCAGTCACACACCATCTGGCTCAGAGGGTCACTTGGTGGATAAGACCACCATCAAATATAAGCATGGCTTTAGTGAAACACACACACACACACCTCTGTCCAGGTCCCTTTTTACACACACATTCATCCACACACACATTTGCAAAAAGCAGTATTTCTCAGTGCACATTGCTGCACTAGTTCCCACCTCTATTAAACCTAATTGGCTGATCACCAGTTATTGAAGGCCTGTCTCGTCTAGGTGAGAACACAACAGTGATTATGTCTAAAAAAGTAAAGTGCATTTACAAAATCCTATGTGTAATTGTATGTGTCTCAATACTACTGTTGTTTACTTAGAAAATTGCAATTGTAATTACATTTTTTTGTACCTACTCTAGTCTTGCTTGTGGTGTTTGTTTGTCTCAAGCAACTCAACACAGTGACCACTGACAAATCCAGACTGATTTTTCTACTGTTTCACTTTATCAAATACTCAACAGACAAGATGTTGGAAGTGTTAGATGTGCAGGCACAGACTGGTTTCTAGCCAAACATATTGCAGTGGGTCTTGTAATTCTGAGCTTCACTTTAATCAAACCTGTGCTCTTGGTGAACTGTTTCTGAGAGAATTCAGTACAGATCACAGTGAAGGCAGATGAAAAACAAAAACTGGGGAAATCACCCACTAAAACACTTGAAACTTCAGCCCGCACACAGAGTTTATCTTGAAGGCCTATGAATGCATTGGTTGTTTTCCCATGTCCCTATGCAGAAGGTTGCTAGTATTTCCCTAATATTTTGAACAGCTGTTATAACTGCAATACAATGTAGCATCCAGCTATGTCATGATTTTTGAAAATACTGAGCAAAATTTTTTGTAACAAGTACAAATGCTAGTGTGTGGCTACTTGGAATAATGTGTACGTTCTGATTCAACATTTTCTCATATAATATACAGATCAGAACAGAATAACTGATAATAATAATAACAATAATAATAATATTAATACATTTTATTTATATGCGCCTTTCACGACACTCAAGGTCACCGTACAGAGGTCTGTATAGACTTTCCCACTCAGAGAGAGTAGGAAAGTCTAAACAGATATAGAGCTGAAAAGTGGGAGTGAATTGACATTACAAAGGTCAGGGAGGAGGGAATTCCATATTTGTGGGGCAGAGCAACTGAATGATGTGAAATTTCTTATAAAACATTTTCTTATTTTATTATACTTAAAAAACTAATTCTTAAAATCCAAACTCGTTATATCAGTTGGATATGTACATCTGGATTTGGATAGAAATTTGTGCTGAAAAGCAGACAGATAAGGCACACAGAGTGCATTAGATAACACACATACACACACACACACACACACACACACACACACACACACACTAACTTTCACCCACACATGCTGCTGTGCCACCTCATTATGGACTGAGATGTGTTGGCAGTGAGCAGATCCAATGAAATGATTCCTGATCCTGATGGGCACTGATCCAACCAGACAGGCTGCTCTCAGCACTATTGCAGATTAATAACATAGGCACACACACACACACACACACACACACACACACAGAGGGATAGAAGTACACTCTTCCCAAGGGTTATTGAAACACCAGAATGCGCATTTATTAGTGTGTAAGTGCACACATTCAGCCCCAAGGGAAATCTGAGATGAGCTCAGCAATGAGCAGGTTTCATAAGAGCATTAGTGGTCCTGACACAGACAGGTGTTTGTTACATATTGCTACTTGTACTTGTAGCAATATGTAAAATATATATGGGTAGAGTATTAAATATTAAATATTAAATATTTCTCTGCAGAAATATTTAACAGAAAATTTCTGTTAAATATTTTGATCACACATACTTCACATAACTTATTATTTAACTAACTTATTGAACTCAATAGCAACTGATGATGGTGTTACAACATTCAAAGCAGGTGATGAGTGAATAACCGAGAGGAGAATGGCAGGGATGGAGATAAGGTGGTATTGTTTGCAACAGTTACAATACATTTGGGGATTCATATCTGTGTGTACCCCTTATTATATCCGAAGATACAAGCAAAGCATTACAATTGATAGTGATTCTACAAAGGCCACACATATAGAAAGTTATTTCATAACCAAACATGGAGTCAAAGAACAGGGAGGATGATAGAGGAGTGGAACAGGAAATCTCATAAACGCTTAAAATGATTAGATGACAAGGAAAGGGTAGCTGAGAACAGGATATAAGAGATATGGATATATAAAAACCACAAGCCCACACACAGTCCTATCATCTTTCTTTTGATTTACTTGGTTGAAGTTGTTGCACTGTTTTGTTCATTTCAAACATCCTCCTGTCACTGCTGACTCTACTGCTGGCCTGGAAAAAAGCTGCAGACAGACAAGCTATTCTACGCACTGTACTTTTCATGTTCAGTGTATTTCAGCAGGATAGTCCATAATCTCACTATTAGTACATTTAACCTTTTTCTGTGAATTGTACAAAATGTAGAACACACAGGAAACACAAGCTCTCACGTGCGACACATACAGCTGACTCATACAGCGCCAAGGAACTAATTGTCGCAGCACCAATTGGATGAGTATTGCATGATGAGCATGATGAGAATTTGGCTGCTAATGGAGAAAGTTTAGCATGTTTCTGATTTTGAAGCAAGACAAATTTAAAGAGCATGTACAAATCCTAATTGGAGAACAAAGGCTTTTAACAACAAGAACTGAGCTGAAGGGCAAGGCTATTGAAGAACAACTGAGTCCACATTTATTCCAGACACAAAGGAGGGCAAAAAGGAGCCTGCCAGCCTGTCTGAGACACACACACACACACACACACACACACACACACATACTTTCTAACAGTAAATGACACAGGGTGTGATGTTAGGTTACCGGGGAAACATGGGAAATCACCTCGTTATCACAGAGGCAACAGCTGTCATTAACAAAGCCCTAAAATCACAGAGAACAAACGCATGCACACGCACTAAACATGTCAAACAGCACTAGAATAAAGTCTGGAACCTATATATTCTTTCAGAAACATGCAACAACTTTTATTTTCATCTGATGCCAACTTAGCTAAAGATAGAAACTCCTGTTCTGCTTTAGAGAAGCACATCACTCTAAGAATTCCAGTCACAGCTGGCAGGCAGGTGGCACTATTAACATAACAATCTGGAGCTTATTTAAAAATGTTAAAATATGAAATGATGTTTTTGCATTTGTATGTAATCTTTGTCTTCCATTGATTATAGAAAGTCAAACATCTGTTTTCCCACATGTAGATGTGTGTATTTTAAGAATACATTTTATGGAAATATTGGGCTGTGCCTATTTCAAGCAGAACCTTGTAGTTTATTCTATTTATGCAGCTAAATTGGGTTGAATATACAAGTCCACAAATGTATTTAAATCATTTTTACACCACAGCTTCTGTCTCCAGGCTCCCTCCATCTTTCCTGTTTGAGGTTACAGGTAGTCAGCCAAGTAGAGGAAGATTAGAGTGTTCTAAGTAATGGGCTGTCCTGACCAAACAAACTGTCACTTCCCTCTGTTTTCGCTCAACTCTTCTCTTTTCACCTCTCTGTTCCTTCCATCCTACCATTCCTTCCCTCTTTTTGGAACCAACGTGTCAAGGGGAAAAAACAAAGCTGTTTAAACTCTGAGCATGAAAAGCTTGGGGGAGGAAGGGGGGGAAAGTACAGAGGGAGACAAGCAGATTAGAAATTAGTAAGAGATGCATATGTGTAAATCAGACAACAAAGTTCAGGACCACAATTATGTAAGATTCCCATTCACAGATAAGACTTTAAGAAGTGAAAGTACAATGATGTATGAACTCTTTGAGGAAGCCTGTAAACAACACAGTACATGGTTGATGGTGACATCATACTGCAAAGGTAGGTAGGTAACAAAAAAGTAATCACATAAGAATCAGTCCTTTTTTATGACTGTGTACAATGGAACCTTAAAGAGAACATACTATATGAAAATACTTTAGTGAAATATATGTGATTTTGGCATGAGCTTGGAGTTGTGTTCTTGGTAAACATTGGGAGGCACTGGTACATTTGTTTAACTGATGTCCTTAAGTATAATTTGAAGGTATTACTACTCAAGTAGAGTATTTCTATTTCTTTCTACAGACTTTGTCTGCACTACATTTCAGGGGTTAATATTGTTCTTTTACTCCACCACATTTGTTGGATAATTATAGTTAATAGATACTTTATAGATTAATAAAACATGACAAAATATCATTATAAAACAATATTGCTTCATATTACCCAGTAATATGAAAAGGAATTTAAATATTATACTTATTAAATTCAAAACATATAGTCATCAAACCAGCATATATAGTTAATAACAAGTACCATTAATGTGGTAAACACTATAAAGCATCAATAACTGAAATCTACTAATATAATATTCCCCAAAGTGCACATAGTAATTCATACACTTGTATTTGAGTAATATTGTGAATACATGACTTTATTTGGAATAGTTTTTAAACCGTTGCTAATTTTACCATGACACAGTAATGTAAATGCTTATCGTCATCATTTTCATGTATTCTATCCAATGTGACAGTAAGCAGTAACCAAAGATACGATTTAGAAGAACTTCATGTTACTTCATAGCTTGGCAGACACGTGACAAGATGGTAATAATAATCCCTGCTTAATCTGCTGTATGATCTTGTTTCGGATTTTTCCACTTAGCTCTTGAGTCTCTCTGCAGGTGACTTAGGTCAGTTACACATAGTTCATGTCACATGGAAGCACAGACACTGATTGGATAACACACATACTCACCATCAATGACAAGATGGATGAAGCTAATGCTCTATAAACATCAGCCACACACACACACACACACACACAACACACAAGCTTTTAGCTCTTAAAAAAGATTAATTACACAGTTGTTATGACTTCAATATTGTGCCTCGCTTTGCTCATTACACTGGTTATTATCTGTTCCATCTCCAAGGTCTAGTACTGAAACCTTTGGTCAGCTAGCTGCTGCAGTGAAAGAATACTCAGGAAGTACATTATCTGTCTTTGATTTAGAAGCATACAGTCTTCATACAAGGTATGTTCAAAGAATGTGAGCAAAGCATCAAAGAGTTAAATTCTCATTTGTGTTATTTGATATTTGTTTATGGAGATGAGAGAATTAAGAAACTTACATTAAAACATACTATAACATCAACATCTCTTTCCAGAAACATGTCTTTGTTGCAAAGAATAATTCACTGTACTCAGTAGCTCATATTGGGAGCATTTCTGTTGCAGAAAGAACTTCCGTTGTAAACTTTAAATGGTTTTGCCCTTTAAATTTACTTTCCTTTTTCTCCAAATCCCCCCCTAATTTGTGAAGTAATGCTAGGATGCATTAGCCTTCACTCCCTCAAATGGACACCTGGTTTAAACCACAGACTGTGATTAATCAAAAGACCTTCTAGCAGCGTTGATATGCTTCATATGGTAGATAAATAGGCGCACAGTTCCTCTTTCTGTGTAAATGAAACCACAAGGACTTTTATGCCAAGGCGCTGCAGCCAGCTTGGCTAACGTGACTACTCCTGAAAGCATTAAATACACAGCCTGCAGCCTCCTCACTGTGACCGCAACACACCCACTCCGACAACACTATAGTTCTTCTCCTCATGTGTTATTACTTAAGTATGAATTGCCATGTTTGCTGAATCACATTAAATATCTTCTCCAAAAAGGAGGCATTCGTTTTGACTGAAATATCATGAGAAGATAAGATGACGTGGACAAGAAGAATATATTTGTGTGCACTTTACTTCTATCTTTGTGAGGACCTGTTTTAACAGTCAGCACATTTTTTGAGATTAGGGTTTTAAATAACATACATTTGAAAGTACATACATTACTACATACACTAGTATATACATTTAAACATATTGTACAGCCTGTGTCTGGAGTTGATTAATGACACTGACTTGTATCTTATAGCGTTGGATGATTTAAAGGTCTTCATAATGCTAATCATTAGTTTCTGTGTGTATGCATATGTTTGTTGACTGAACACATGTACACCACTGGATGAATGAAGGGGAAATGTGTTGCTCATAAATCTGCAAAAAAAATTTTACCACTTGGGAGAAAGTTTATTAGAAAACAGATACCATCCGGCAAAGAGCAATATAAGCATTGATTTAGAGTCATAATAATTATCTCTTTGATTCCTGATGGGAATATTTAGCTCTTAAACTGGCAAATGCTGCACTGTGCTCAAGGGTTATTTTGCAGCATTTATAAATGTCTGTTTTGATTTTAACATCTATAAAACACTTTATGGCAGGGCATAGGAGATGAATCATGACTTATTTGGCTTTCTATACCATACAGCTGCACTGCAAAAACATACAAGAAAGAAATACAAGAATAGGGCTAATATTCTTCAGTCTTTAATGAAACTTTCTTGTACAATGCCAAAAATAAAAATAAAAAATAAAATCTGTCAATGGGGTAACCAAATTTTTCTTGGCTAGGCTTCTTAAAACTAGCATAAAAGTTCTTCTTTTAGCTACTAAAAGAAGCGAAAAACCTTAAAACTAGACCAAAATGCCTCTATTTTATTAATATTTGCTTTCACGTATACATATTTTATAAAATATATACATATTTTTGCTTAGTTTTGGATGTAGAGGATGAAGACTGGGGGGAGAAAACTGTGTCTAGTATTTAAAAAACACACTACTTCTTTTAAAATTCTCTGTCAATTTACATATTGTTCCTTTAAATATTTTGTATTAATTTGTATAAACTGTATGAAAATGCTTTCATACAGTTTATACAAGACAACTCTTTGGCTGCCTGACATAACTAAACACACAGAAAATGAAACTTGATGCACAGGCTGATTTTATTAGTCACAGCTCTGTTATTCTATTGCAACATGTGTGCATATCTACAGCTATCACTGTGACACACACTGCTGGTCAATGGAGTTTCTAGTGACCAGTGGTGTGTGTGCATCCTGTATGTGTCTTTGTGAGTATGTGTAAGTTGTGTGGAACCTCATATAACCCGAGCATGGGCTTGTCTGACATTGTATTAGGATGCTGAAAGAACATTGCCTGTGGTTTACCAGAGCTTGGCCAGAACACTCAAACAAAAAGCTGAGAGTTTTGAATACAGCCAACATGCCGTAAATGTTCTTTTCACC
Organism: Helostoma temminkii; assembly: GCA_900302695.1. Lineage (NCBI taxonomy): Eukaryota > Metazoa > Chordata > Actinopteri > Anabantiformes > Helostomatidae > Helostoma > Helostoma temminkii. Next base: position 69,186 of record OMLM01007698.1, on the reverse strand, counting down.
ATAATCTTTTCATATAATGTAAAATGATAGCGTGAGCTTATTTTACGTTTTTTTTTTGTTTTGTTTAGTTTTTTTCTTGTTGTTTCATTTTTTTTTTACAGATAATGGTTTACATTCACTCTTTCAGGAGAAACAAGCAGGGTGGCTGGTAGTTCGTGTTAGCATGTTAGTGTGTTAATGTTTATTTGCCGTTATTCCTTGAGAGTATCTGTACTAAAAACAGTCAACAGTGGGTTGATACCCAGTTGAAAACAAGGGCTTAACTGTCAACTCTACAGCATGCTGGTAAGGGGAGACACACTGCAGCAAAATCCTTCTCTTGCCATTTGAGGAAGGACTGTAAAGTAGGTGGTTCCTTTAAACATTGTAAATTTGTGGTCAGGACTTCACCGAGTGCTGGTTAGAGGAAAAACTGAGAGAGCAAAGTTGTGAATAAGATATAAACTGGTCAGGGACACCATGAACACATGCATGTGCAGAATTTGGCACCAGTCCACAACCACAAAGCTGAAATGTATTACTTCACTTCTCGTGTATTCTACCTGCTGCTCCTAATTGGATTAAGTTTCATCATCCTTTCCCTCTTCTTTACAAATAATATTTTTCTTGCTTTCTTTCCATCTGTTTCTCTTTTCTGACTGATCAACTTTCCATTCTTACAACCTTTATCTCCTTCTTCTCATTTCTTTTCCACAAAGATCATAAAATAAAAAGAAATAAAATAAGGCTGAATTAAAGTAATTGTAAAGGCAACCCTCACCAACTGTGGTTAATTATTTTTGTCTTTCTTATTGCCACGGTTTTCCCCTGTACTCCAGCCTCCAGCCAGCACATTCACTCAGTCCCTCAGATGGAAAACACATCAGACACTACTTGTATCTGCACACTGTCTAAAGCTGGGTAAACACACCACACCTGCAAGATCTGTCTGGCAACATGAGATGGAAAGATCTCAGCTCATAAGTAATTCATCTGAAATCAGTCTCTGATTTTAGGACATTTGCCGCAGTGTGTTTTAAAGTAAATCCGATCATATTAAAACAATACGTCATATGAAGAATGGGACATATGCTCAACTGTCTGCATTTTACATGTGAAGGAAAAACTGAATCCATATGGGAGAATAATCAGAGGAGAGATCAAGCACTAGTTTTCAGTTGGCTCTTTGCTTTATCAGTGAACATGGAAAAGTAACCACATTCAAGCACAGACAAACATACTATATTAGAGATTTATCAAGATCTATTAATCGGAGTAAAACATATCACAATTAACCTTTTTAGTTATGTTTATAGCCCTCCTCTCACACGGGTCAGGTTATGTACAGGATATCTGTAGGTTTGCCATTAATTGTGTTAGCTAACACTCAACAACAACAATGTAAAGCATGAATTATACTTCTGCAGTTTATTTCTGTTTAAACCATTGGTGTTCGCTTTATTTTACACAGACAGGTGTCTTATCAACAGAGAAACAGACAGAGAAATCTGGAGAAAATGAGACAAAATATTGAGACTTAGCAGGCTACTGGAAATCCTCTGGCAGCCTTTAGAATTTGAATCGAATACACATTCTCTTGTTTGAGTGGAAACAGGTGTCACTTTTTTTAACAAACCTTTTTGTGAATGTAGTTTCCTACTATAACCACAGCAGCCATCAAGTCTGACCTGCTTTCTCTATAGTCCTACATAGATTTTAATCTTGGTGGTTCCAAGAACTGATCTGGGGATCATCTTTAGACCACCACTGCCCAGTAAGTGTACATGTACATTTGTTGAACTAGTGCAATTATTCATTTCAGTATATCACTTCTTTCAGGATCACAACCCTGTAATCTATAATAATTTTCTCTCTGCAGCAACTTATCATAAATACTGAACACTGCTTTTGTTCCTAATTTGATTACTCATGCCTATCTTGAACTGGCTGATGGGTGATATAATGGAACTACTATTAATACTTACTGGAGAGTGTGTTTCAACAAGAATCTGAGCTGAAGGCCAGACACACTTAATTAGGTTAGTCAAACAACATGTGCACTATAGACAGAGAGGGGATAAGGAAAGCGTGGAGTTGGAAGATGAGACTGAGGAAAGAGGGGTGAATAATAAAACCAGGAGAGGAAGAAGAAAAGAAGAGGGAGGAAAGAGGGGTAGGAACTGAGGAAAAAATAATAGTACCTCATCATAAATCAATTCATTTCTTGTTTTTCTTCCCTCCTGACAAAACAAAACTGCCATCTTGCAGACAAATACCAGAGTCCTACTTGGAACGTCAGTTAGGCTAATGATGGGTGACATTTTACTGTATATTATAAATGGCATGATTCCTACCCTCAAACTAACTTGTATGTGTAAATGGAATAACAGTGATTAAATCTACACCTAGGCTATGATATTATCTATTATCTGTTAGAATCACAGTGTATTGTCTTTGGGCAGGTGAAAATCCCAGGTGAAAATATCACTATGAATGAAAACTAAATCTGTAGATAAACTTTATGTTTACTTACAAAAACAAAAGAAGTGGCACCAGTACTGTCTACACAGGTGACTGACAACTAACTTCTGGGGAGTGCTAATACGGCACAGCGCTGAGTGTGGTGGGTTCACTACTTGTTTTCTAGACCACGTCAACACCAGTGAAGCCTTTAGCCCAAACAGTCAGTGCCAAGCACGTAGAGCAGAAACCCCAACATGACCTGGTTTGGCTGAATGGTTTCAGCAACCACCTCATCATTCAACAAATGGACTAAAGTTGACACACAAACACACAGAGATCAGAGCAGATCAGAACCACACTCCTACGTCTCCACATGAGTAGTTCACAGTGGAACTCACAGACCAAAAACCTGTGTCTGTCTGTGTCAGGGCGATTAAACTCAGGATAATTAGGATACACATATAGTACAATAATAGTCCTCCTTTTATTTTTTTACATGTATTATTTATTTTAATTCAGAATATACATTCAGTTTTGCCTATATGTAAAAAAAGTACATTAATAGAGCTGCACATATCTAATCCCATATGTATAAAAAGGAGCAAGTATACTTTAAGTTTACTTTTTATGTACTTATCAGAGGTATACGAGACAAAGTAGTATTTAAGTATACTTGCTGTAAACTGACAAGTATATAGAAAAGTTTAAATATTCTTGACCTATACTTGTACTTGTACTTAAGTATACTGACAAGTATATAAAATTACTTAGCATCCATTTCAGTATCGATCCATCTATTTTCTGAGTCTATCCCAACTATCATCAGACAGGTCGCCAGTCCATCACAGGGCCACATATAGACAAAGACAATCATTCACACTCACCTACGGGCAATTTAGAGTCTTCAGTTAACATGACTGTGTGTCTCTGGACTGTGGGAGGAAGCTGGATGCCCAGAGAGAACCCACGCAGACACGGGGAGAACATGCAAACTCCAGGACCTTCTTGCTGTGAGATGACAGTAATAATCACTACACCACTGTGCCGCCAACAATCAATCAATAAGGTTGTAAGTTAATTGGTTCATTGTCACAAATTGTTGTGTGTGTAATACTGAAGTTTACTTATCAATATAAACTTTAAGTGCATAGTTTTAAACAATCATACAGTGTTGGAGCCCATACAGGGTAAATATCAATAGCTAATGAAAATTTCACTACATTTCACTACCCAAAGGCAATATATTTTATAATATACTCTATATACTGCACACACGTGTCTACACAAATCTTAAATCTACATCTTACAATATTACAGAAATACAAAAACATGCACCCACAGATGCCTGAGTTGTGTGTGGTTCTTGTGCAGACAGAGCAGAAGTGGTACGGTATCCACACCGCTCCCATCTTTCACCCTGCCTAATTAATTAACACACTTAACAAGCTCATACTTCACAAATTCAGCCTGAACACTAGCACTAATTGGCCATGTCAAACTGCATGTGTCCCATGCTAATTAGCTCTTTGACTGAGTCTTCATAGAGTTAATTAGTCTATTAACCACTTCAGTCTGTTGGTTCATTCTCACTGTAGCTTCTTCTGATTTTGGGGGATCACACACTGGTAAGGAGAGATTTGAAAATACACCACTGTGTCAGTCAACTAAAGATATAAACAAAAGAAATGTAATAAAAATGCTCTCATGTTTCCTGTACTGTAAGCATTTGCAATTATTGAAACCAAACGGGACAGCCAGAGGATAATGTAGCAACCCAAGCATCCCTTTGGTTAACATGAGGAATCCTGACAATGAATGCAGGCCTTTGTAGGCAAACTGAAGGTCAACTTTACATAGTTTTGCTACATTGTGAAAGCAAATTGTGAAATGTGTCTCATCTCTTTCACACTGTGCACTGATCCTTATTTTATTTGCCATATTTAAGCAGTTTTTACAGAAATGTTCACAACAAATATTTTGAGTCTGTGTAATTGTGAGTGAGGATTTTAAAGGTTTTCCTTTTCTAACTATATGAAAAACAACTATAATGATGTAAGCTTTCTAAGGCAATTTAACCTGCAAAATGACTATTTGGAAATGGCATTTCCAGTTCAGTGTAATGTCAGATAATATACATGAGACACAAAGGTATGACAGAGGTATGACAGAGACAAGTCAGCTACTGTAAAAAGAACATTAACAACTACAGTGTGGTTTCACAACCTACAGGTGTAACCTCTTTAGCATGAATCAACATATTTGTATTTCAGCTCAATATGATTTTTGATTTAATTCAAAAGAAGATGACACACTGTTAAACATCCAAGGCAGCTTTGGCTCACTTCATATCCTAAATTGGCAACATGTATAAAGTATGGTAGTCTTAGGAGAAGGTTAGGGAAAGAGGGTAATGAATAAAGAGCAAACTGTCTATGCTTCAACTGAATTTATATTCCAGGCAGTAAAGGAATGCTGCAAGTGTTTGCCAATGTGCAGGCAAATTTTCATATTTGGAGTATTTATTCAATTTAACCCAATCAATAGTTTATTCACAAGACAATGCAGCTAGCTGTTTGAAGTCAGCAACAGTGTATTGCAATGGTGTTAACTGTTTCTCTCTCCAACAGATTCAGCCAATGTAGCCAGATTTTGAATATAAGCATTTAAAATTAAACATATACCTGTAAATGACTTTAGTACACATCATCATCTTGGAAGAATTACAGTAGTTTAAAATCCAACATAGCATGCTGGGATTTGAGACCACTTAGGAAGATGACAGATGGGATTGGAAACAAATCCCCTTATCCCCAATTCACTTCATTTTCATAAGTGTCAACAAGCTTGAAGTCATGTAGAGGGACAAGAAGTTAAAGCAAAGAGAGGTTTGAGACAGCAGTTTTGTAAATTAAACAAAAACATGCAGCCTTCCATATTTTATTGGCCAAACTACACTATTAAAAATCATTATTAAAACATTATTAAAATTCAGCACAAGGACAGGGTGTTTGCTCAGTTCAGTGTCAGCAGTTTGGGAAAATGTAAGCTGCTGATGAGCACATGTTCAAAGATAAAGTCACCTTAGTCATTTACCCTGAAAGGATCTGAGATCCCCTACCAGTGAGACTCATGGGGCTCTTGCAGCACACGCACACACTAAAGAAACAGTACATGCACATGAACAAACTGTCACTGAGGAATGAAAGGCACACAAGAGAGGTAAGTAGCAAGAATGTAATAAGCTTCACTGTGTGTGGTGCTGTCATAGTGAGAGGATTCACACACAAACACACACACACACACACACACACACTGGGGAAGGGATTAAAGGATATTGTGTGTCATGTCTACTCTCCCTCTTTCTCTTTTTCTCTCTCCGTCAGGAGAGTATGCCTAAACTACAGTAAAATAGAGTGAGTGTGAGACAGAGTCAGATCACGAGACAGACTGACAGTTTGGTTGACCAAGAGAAAAGAGGAGTGACGTGTCAATGAGAGAGAGAGAGAGAGAGAGAGAGAGAGAGAGAAGAAAAGAAGGGAAAAGAGATGCTGCAAAGTTGTGTGTATTGGAGTTTTCATGGGAGAAAGAATGCACTGAGGAATTATTTTAATTGTCCAAATGCTGCTTTAGTGCTCAGCATACTCATCCATCGTGGGACACGCTCTGTAGATACATACACATACCAGTCATTTTGTCTGCACAATGCTCCTTTACCAACTTCCGAAAGACTCCATCTCTCACTACTTTTGCTAGTCAACCTGCACTCAGCTTTGGTCTCTAATAACAAAAATGACTTCAGGAAATATTTTTCTGTGGACACGTCCAAATTCAGTCAAACTGATTTATGTAACATCATAAAACACAGGAAAGACAAGAAAGAGAGAGAGAGAGATGCAGACACAAATAACTTTCCTCTGCATCTGTATTACTCTTTAATCAACAGCCTTATTGTATTTGTGCTACAACCAACACTCAGCTGGCCGTGATTAGCTGTGACACAGTAGCACTCCAGTGTGGTAGCTCGTAAATTTCTCTATAACATTTGGCTCTTCCTGTATTTTTTTTTTTTTTTGACCTCCTTCTCCGTTCACAGCTGTCCTCCTGAAAGCTGGCCTTGGGGAAAGATTCACTATGCCCAGGTTTGTGCAGCTGAGTGTGCATGTGTATGCATCTATGTATAGAGTTACTGAGGGGCCCCTGAGTAGAGCTCTCTCAGATCTAGGTGAATCAATGAAATGCAACACTGGCAGAGAGTTGACACTTTATGTTCACACACTAATGTTATACACTTGGCTTAATCCTGTACATTTTTATTATATGTACATACATTTAAAACCAAGTCAAATTCTGGTGATAACATACAAAGTCACATATGAAAAGATTGTGGTCTGTCATACAAACATAATCACTTGCACACACATATACACACTACTACAGACACAGAGGCGACAGTCACAGAAACCTGCTATCAGATGTCACCTTGTGATGTCCTTCTCTCCTTTGTCTGTCCTCCATTTTATTCAAGCAACCTGTCTTTTCCTCTCAGTTTGTGCAAAGAGCTTCTGTTTCCGAAGTGTAAATTAAGACACACACCATACACATGAGCCATCAATTATGCCTGCTGCACACTGTCTCCTTCCCCATTTCCAAACCTTCACTCTCTACCATAATAACAAGAGCTCGGCAGCTGCTGCTTGGCACTGCTCTCTATTAGTATCTGAGGGGAGCAGAGGAAAAATGGAAGGACAAACAAGGACACTCTGAGGAGAAAGTGATGTTTGGACTTTTTTTTCAAGTGGAACAAACTAAATTTTTCTCTTATGTCGTTTTCTTTCCTGAGGTTTCTTCTCTACTTCCTCTATACATCTCTTTCTTGCATCTTCCCATCTCTCCTGAATGTACTTCTGTCTTATCCTTTCCTCTCCTCTTACTTGTTTCTGTGCTTTTATTATTTAGCACCTGTCGACCATGGAACAGAAAAACTTGTCATGCAAACTGTCTGACACAGAAACACACACACACACACACACACACACACACAACTGGTAGGCTTAACCACATATACTTCTGAATGCTGACGCATGCAGACCCACATACACAGGTTTCCATATACTGTATACATGAACACACCACATACACATACATAGACACATCTGACGTTTCTGATGCACATTAGCTAATGTGGAAAGACAGCTGGGCTGAATTACCACTGCACCTAATGACTATTTCATGTCAGGATGAGAGGAAGAGCAGAGAGGAGGATGAGAGGACAGAAACTGAATACAGGGTTGGATTCAGCAGATCTGACTCTGCCTGCATCCTTTCCTTTTCACCGTTCTGTGTTTGCCTCTTCTCAGATGTCACAGTCTGTGGATGGAGACAGGACACTGACTGCTGTAAAATCAATGAGGAGTGATACCCTCAAGCCTGACAGTCTTGTTTTCTGGTAGGTTCTTGACTTATACCCTCACCATCTAGGATTGAAGTAATCAAGATGTTTTGACAGTTTCCATATACACACATTAGTCCATATGACTTCCTCTGGAAACAATGGATTTTGCCACTAGTCAACATTAATATGTGATTTTACTACATTATAATATACATACACTGTGCATTGATTCAGATATTTATCTTTTGAGATCTGAGATTACCTGAAACAATTACTGGCAACAAGATTGTGTATTTAAATAATTCCTCCATTAAAAATGAAACCGCCGTAACAATAAAACCACATAAACACAATTACTGATTTTTAATGGTCAATAAACACATTCATATGCTTATATACTGTTATGTTCGACTTTAAAACGACTTTTGCAGCAAATATTTTGGCAACTAAAAACTCATGGTAAACCATCAGTATTTAATTTCAGGCTCAATTTATCTTGGAGAGAGCATTGCAGAGATGAACTGACAACTTTACAGAGTCTCAGAATTCACATGGAGCATGGATGACAGGGCCTCACATAAAGTGCACTGAGAGATCATAACACACAGCATGGGATGGAAGTGGTTTCACTTTTACACCCTATGGTTCACTGGCTTACAGAGAAGTCTCTCTTAGTTGGCTTATAATTGTGCTTGACACTTTTTTTCAGGAAATGAGCATCAGCATGTCAGTGTGCAGCTTTACCCTGCTGTTAACCTTCCTTTGCCACACGGCAACCCGGCAGGACTGATCACAGGGTTTGAGGATGGTGTGTGTGAGTATATGCATGTGTCTGCAGTTTCACTTTATGGGAAAAAAAGCTTGTTCATGTGTTATATTAAGCCAATAAAGTTAAAATAATATACTAAATTTTAATACATTTCTTAGATTTATGTGCATGTAGAGTACCATTTGCTATAATTTATTATTCATAGTTGGATTTTGAGATTATAGTAGAAATACAAGAGATGTTTCTGGCAGGAAGTTAACTGTTTTACTGTTAAAATACATCAATTAAACTCTCACACAATGACAAACTTCAAAGTAATAATCCAACAATTACTTGACTGTGTCACCTTTTGCAAGTCTAAGAAGAAACTAACAAGCTTTTTGAAATATCAAATTTGTTAGTATTATTTTTAAAGTAGCTGCTAAAACCCACTGGTTAAATAAAGTGCAAAGCAGTTCAGCTCAAAACATGGCCAACTTTTTTAGTTATACAAATGATCAAGATGTGCCTTCAAGTCTTGTCCAGATTCACAAAAATTTATCAAAAAAGGACTACTACCTTTAGCTATAAATACATACAGAGGTGGTAAATAACTAAGTACATTTACTCAAGTACTGTACTTAAGTACAATTATGAGGTACTTGTACTTTACTGGAGTATTTCCATTTTATGCTACTTTTACTTCACTACAAATCAGGGAAAATATTGTGCTTTTACTTTTC
>OMLM01007698.1:39267-59841 GCA_900302695.1 Helostoma temminkii | reverse complement strand
TTTACTTGAAGTAGATTTACAACCCTTCTAAATGCAAATGTGGTAAATAACTAAGGACATTTACTCAAGTACTGTACTTAAGTACAATTATGAGGTACTTGTACTTTACTGGAGTATTTCCATTTTATGCTACTTTTACTTCACTACAAATCAGGGAAAATATTGTGCTTTTACTTTTCTAGTTACTAGTTACTTTTTGTTATTTGTTACTTTAAGTGCTGATGTATCATTTGTGGATTAACGTCCTGTCACTACATAAGATGGTTAATATCAGCCCCACTTTTACAGGTTTTTTGTTCCACAGTCTGTAGGTAACAGCACATTTTCACCATCATTTGACCTTTGAGAAGGTGTTAAACTAATCAGAACCACACTTTTACATTTTTGTTATCAAAAACATCACATTCAACACTATTTAAAACTTGATGTTTTCTTAATGGAGCACCTTTTACTTTGTACTTTAAGTAAAATTTTGACCTTACTCACTGAGGGTAGAGTACCTTACTACTCTTACTTGAGTAGAAATACTATAGGGTACTTCTACTAGTACTACATTATAGGCAAATACTTATCCTTGTTCATGTGTATTGCGTTTGTACTTTATACACCTCTGACTACGTAATTATTGTGTGTAGAGTGAAGGTGTGTTGCAATATATACAGGTGAAACATACTGTTTAGCGTGCCACAGTTTGTTACTTTTTTCTCTCAACTTATATTTGCAGCCCACAGACTAAACTTCCTGCAAAATGCTAGTCTCCAACTTGTGTCTGCAACTTTTATCTTTTACTATTACTGTCAAAACACAGACAGAGCCACACATGCACACAGTGAATACTTCATAACACCAAATACAGATGATTTTCAGGAATTAAGAAAATCTGTTTTCTCTGGAGACTTTTGTGCTTTTTGAAGTTTTAGTTTAAGGATTTGTGCCAGTTACTTGAAAACAGCTGGTTTCTTTAAGCAGTTAACACAAGATAGTGTTTCTTAAACTCTTGATGGCACATGCAGAGCTCTTGTATAGAAAACAGATCCACAAACTCATAGTGGATTCATCTAAAGTCACATGTGCAAATGCTAAGGAAAAAGCCAGATGAAGCACTGGATAACAGAAAGGATCTATAGAGGTAGGGAGATGGATTACATTTCCCTCAGGTGAGGATTTAAGTGTTTGGAAATAAAGATGGGGATGAGGCACCTAAACACAGAGGGTACAATGACCAGACATGTCTACTTTTTGGAGAGCATTAAGTTTAATTTAACTGGTCTTTATTATATGATAACAAAGCTAGAAATGTAATTTTTCATTTTATTTATTTTGCATCTCATACTGTTCTGCTATGTCCTTATCTCTCTATTATTTTGTTCCTCTTTCTCCTCTTTTCATACAGTAGCAGTCCGAAGTCAAATTCAACATGAAAGTAATCACTCAAACAAAGATATTGTTTAACATTTCAAAAATATGAATGTAAACAAAGTTAGGTTATGCACTGTATGTGGGGAATTAAATGCATATATGCAGTATACAGAAGCAGACTATTCATTAATCAACATGAGAATTCACATTCTTTTGCAGCCATCAAAAACAAACACACACAAACCTACTGCTAATGAGGGAGCAGTGAGCACTATACAAGCATATAAGATCTGAAGTGTGTGTGCAAGTGTTTGCTGTGTGAAGTTCCCCAGCACAAAACAGACTATTTTTCTTCCTGTTCATAGCCAGTGGTCACAGGAAATATTGTCAGCTCTATATTTGAGGATGATAACTTTTCATTTTTGCCAGTAAAAACAGGTGCAGTGTGCAAATATTGTAGTTGCAAGTGCTGCACAGAAGTAATCCCTCACTGGCTTTCCATTCATGATGATCATAAATCAATTCATAAATACTATTAAAAAAATCAATCCTGAGTGTCTTGTGGGAGTTTTTCCTTTGGTTCAGCCACAACTGTTATTAAATTTGATTTTTCAAACTTTAAATTGTGTGCCTTCTTGTGGATTAAAAGGTAATGTATCCGGGGCTTGTTGTTGTTGCTATTATGGTACATCTGTGAAAAAATAAGCTTCTGTAACTTTATTCTTCGTAAGAAATACAAGACTATTAATCCAAGCTGTTTCACTTGTTATTTAAACCAATAGATGCATTTTCCACTCTTTTCCACTACAAATACGGATAGCAGGCCTGCAGTTTTTCCACATACTGTATTGTAGGTAACAACTGCCTACGTGTCAAATGTCTTTTTCCACAAGACCAGGCGACCCCAAGCCTCCAGCTAAAATACTTTATCTCCCCATCTGAAAATGCTATTTTACAGCCACTGCTACATACCAAACATGCTTCGTGCACAGAAGAACCCATCAGAATAAGTATTACAGCAGTCTGTCAGCTTCTCAAAAAACACACACACACTCACAAAGGTAAGCAAAAGCACATACACATACTCCAATCACTGGATTTGCTATGTATGCATACACACTCACAGATGTGATGCACACCATGTCCCGATGTCCACTAATGCATTCAAACAGCAGAAACAGTACGTTACAGTGTGAATAGCAGAGGCAGTAGAGACACCATGAACATGTTCTCAAAAAATATGTTTTTGATCTTGTTTGATGGAAGTGCAAAATCAAAAATTCCCTATCTGGGAATGTTTGAGACGGTGTTGATTAACTCTTTTGATTCTTAAGTGTGATACAATCAATAATAAAATGTCTTTGTTCTCCATCTGTGTTCTTGTTAGTGGTGTAAGGCTTGGTTTATAGATACACATGCACACTTGCACACACACACACACACACACACACACTGAGACACGCCCTTCGGAGTCCCCAGGTGCGGGTTGTGAAGATGGAGGCTCTCTGAAAGTGAACCCCATGGTGAGCAAAGGCGGGGTGCTGTGCTCTGTAAGTGTGTGTGTCTGTCCTTTCATGTATTCATGCGTCTATAAATGTCTGTGGCTAGCAGCCATGTAGCCACAGGAAAAAAGAAACAAAGATGTAAAGAGGAAAGAACCAGACAGTGATAAAATATGCTTCTATGCACAATGTAAGTTACTTAGCCTTAACTGTAAAAAAACAGGGGCTTATAGACAGGGGTGTTGATGGATGAAGGGATGCAGCTTTTATCTGGAGGAGGGGAAGCCAATTTAGAAATGTGGCATGATCCCCTCCTCCTGGGACTGAGTCAATTAGCCTGCCTGGAGGAGCTTCCAAGAGCCTGGGGTTGGGGGATGGTGATGGTAAAGAGGGTGGCGGTAGTGGTGTTGGTGAGACGGGTTGAGATAAGAGAGGCCAAGGGCGTAGGCAAGAGGGTTTTTATGGGAAGGTGGTGCATTTGGCAGTATAACTACGTAATATAGGCGAGAGTGAACACTCTCGACCTGCTGGAGAGACGTAAAAGTGACATTTGATGCATTTCCATGGGTCCTTAATATCTGCAGAGGCGAATACGTAAAAGAAATCATATCGTTAAGTGTCTCTGGACAAGTTATTCAAAATTGTTCAATAATTGTATAATAATAATAATCAAGACATCATCTTGCCATGGTAGCTTGCTGCGTGTGTATGATGTGATAACTGTGTATAATGTAAATGGACTTCTTATGAGATGAAACAAAGGGATTTAAGGCATCATCTTTAGCTCTTTTCACTATATTTTGCACATTTTGTAAATCAATCTATTACAAATTGAAGACAGGTGAATCAATGGAGGAAAGAAAGAAAAAACATTTCTTTCCATGGGGCTTCCCAGTCACCTGTTGGGGTTTTGGGATTTTTCATCAACATCATAAGCTTGCTCTGAGTGCTAGGCCTGGGACATAAACAGTGGGAGTTGAGTCTGCAAGACACAAGAAAAGAGAGATGAAAGACAAACTGGAATGAAGGGCTGTTGGTGTAGGTGTGGTTCACAGCAGCTGTACTGCAGAATTTAACAGTAGCGGATTTACAGATGGTGAGAGGCTGGCATAATGCCATTTTCTTATCAGGCAGTTCATCCATGGACCAGATCAATAATTACTGCACTAAAATCTCTACTGGCAACACAGCAGAACATCTGCCAAAAACTGGCATCAAAATTGTGTTACCAATGAATAGAATATTGTAAATTCAGCAATACTGCAAACGCTTCTCTCTATTGCTGCTTTCTATAACTCTGTTCCTGTTTCCATCTGTGATCCAGAGCAGCTGCAGAACAACAGTAAGCAGGATTACAGGTGGTGAGAAGAATAGAAAAGGAGAAGGGAGGCAAGAGAGAGAAACACAAAGTGATAAGAAGAGAGGGAACCAAATGAGAATGAATGGATCAAGGATATGAGGGGAAGATTGGAGGATTAATATAGTGAAGCTGCGTGTTGTTAAGGAAATAAAACAAAAAGAAGACTGGTAGAAGAGCAAAATGCCATCCGTGTACTTTAAAATAAAATCAGAATGTCAGGTGTGTTCATATTTAAATAAAACTTAGGGAGATGCTCTCCACTGGTCTTCTCATTAGAACAATTTCCCAGTGAAACCAGTCTGACAGAGATAGGGGGTGTGAGGGAACTCAGTGGAAAAATTCCTGTCAATGTGTGTCTGCCTCTGTGTGTTTATGAGCTTAGCAAATGAGATACCAGACAGTCCCTGTGTGTCGTATCATCACCAGCGGCAGCAGAGGGTGGCAGGTGACTTGAGTGACAGGGTAAAGAGGGAAGGGGAAGCAGAGGAGGCTGCACTGCACACGTTCAGTTGTGTGTCACCAGGCAGGCCTGTGTCTCCTTTCTTATCTGACAGGCACACTGCAGAACAGCAAAATCCCCTGCATAAGCCCCTCGAGCACTCCTCTGGGACTGGTATATGTGTGTGTGTGTCTGTGTGTGTGTGTGTGTAGAGCTTGTTTCTAAAACTATATGGATGATTTTATAAGTGCGATAATGCATGTTTGCATGTTTTGTATTTTGTGTGTGTGTGAGAGAGAGAGAGAGAGAGAGGAATGGTGAAATTCTCGTTATTTTCCTATCTTCCTGTGTGAAGCTACCTAATTCCACCTCACTTTCAACACTGCATGACCGCTCAAGGTGATGGGACAGGACAGGTCCTGGAGTGCAAACTCACATACACATGCATACACACACACACAACTACACAAATCCAGAGTGCAATTACAGGTCAGTCTGGCAAAGGAGAAGCTGTTCTGCAACAACGATAGATAGACCTGAGCATTCAAGAAAGAAAGAAGAAATTAGGAAGGACAGGAAGTGTGTGTGTGTGTGTGTGTTTGTGTGTGTGTAAGAAGAGAAAGTGCAGGGCAAAGCACTTGAAGGATGAGAAGGGTAGAGTGGAGAAAGAGAGCAGAAAAACCAGTGTGCCAAAATGTGTAGGATTTTCATAGATCTGACGATGTTGGACTGATGCAGCAGGTTCTTTAATGCTTATTTTAATCTTTAAATACCACACAATACTTATATTTTATCTTGAAGTGGAAATGACTCAAATTCAACTTAAAGTAACAAACACAAAATTAATGGCCATGTTTGTGGATAACACAACCAATCGGAGGAAAAATAGCCTGCTCAAAAACTAATTAACTCATTTTCATGTTTTGGGTTTTTGGTTTAGTCTGATGACATCTACTATTGATCTGCCATTTATGCCTCATGCACACAGCTAGTCAGAACAAATATTTGGCAATATTTGGTTGCTCAGATATTTATCTGTTTGACACCCGTGTTGAGAAACTAACCCTCCAGTTAAAAATCTGTCAGTTAATTCATCTGAGGAGAAACTTGACATTCTGATATTTATATTTACTTTATTATCTTTTAAAGCTTTCTCATCAATTGAGGTTGCACTTGAACATTAGCTAAAAGGTATATCTACGCTGTTATCTATGCAAGAATATCTGACATCCTTTATCTGCCCTTTTAACACAGTGATGAATTAGGGAAACTATTTTCACTGGCCTTGGGTTCAAACCTTTTGTTAGCCATCCATCCATGTGTTCAGGTTATGTACACATATCAAATGACATCTTTGAAACACAAGATCTATTCTCTTCTACTTCTCCTCCCATATCTTCTACATAATGAAAAATGTCTATGGGTAATTTTACTATATTATACTTTACTGAATGATTTGATGAAATGTGATGATGAAAGCCATTTCAAGTGCAGCCCCAAATATTTAATGCCACCTGAAGATGAACCTTATGTAAGAATAACATGCATATATGCACTAAGGCAGCTGTACCATTTTAAATCGTTAAAAATATAAAAATATATGGACCAAAAAATTTCCTTTCAGACTATTTTTTCATATATTACGTGAAAGATTACACAAAAAATATAATGACATATTTAAACTTAAGGCTTCAAGCACAACCTCCTATATACATGCATTTTTTGAAGACAGGTTTCCACATGGGCTCATATATAAATTTCTCAAACATGCATTCGCATTGCAGGTTTTACCATTTATTAGGTGTGACATCTAAATCAAGAGCAATTATTGTGTCTTTTTTAAGTCGGAAAGATCAAAAAAATAAAAAATAAAAATAAATAAAAGAAACTGATAAAAGTTTGATGCTAACAGCCTTTTGCTTTTTATTTGAATGAGAGAACAACTTCGGGCTCCTGTCTGTCCCCTCTGGCTATATGGGAAAAAGTCAATATTTCAAGAGAGCTGAGACACTCATTAAATATTTCAAACAAAGGAAACTTTGCTGCCCACTCTAGCTCTGTACACCTGGTCTCATCAGTTCTCTCTAGTTCATCTTTTTGTGTTCTTCAACCACCGAAAAAATACACCAATAGGCAACCATTACAAAGCTAATCGATCAAGAAGGATGGTCAAGAAAATTAATTTTTATTCTGCCACATATGCAGTAAATACATACATGTAGACATGTAGGTGTTGTACTCTAGTTCCCTAAATCTTTTTGTTTCTGCTTTGCCAACATTTTTGCTGACCCGACAAATATTTCATAAGAGGACAGGGTTAAGAGGAAGGTTAATGGTTTTTATTCACTAAGGAAGGGTTGAAATGGGGGTTAATGGCTTTTAGGGTGTCGAAGTAAATCAGTGTATAGTCACCTTAACCATAAAATTACCTCAGTGGTCAATTCATCACCAGACAATCAGAAAACGCCACCTTGAAAGCAGAATTTTTAAGTAAAATAAATGTCCACTTTGTTGCTCTCTGTAACAAAATTATTGAACGTAAGTGTGAATGCAAACTGTTATGAGTTGGTGAGCAGTATTATATGTGCAGTATAATGTTCTGAGCACTTCTGACTGACTGTCCCGAGGAAACAAGCAAAAGACACCATGGGTAAATGGGTATACCATGGAACATCTAAAATGAAATAGTTCTGATACACAATGTATGAGGAATAATGAAAATTAAAACTTTCTGATCATAATGAAAATACCTTGCATAAGCTCTCCATGGTTCTCACAGCTTCACATCCACCGTATGTGAAAGCAATGGTTAATCGAAGAGGTTTTTAATGAGTATGATGGTGACGCTAAAGACCAACACATGCTGCCCATACACAAATGTATATTTCACATGAATTTTTGAGTCCATAACACTTGGGACACACTTTCTACAGACCTGTCATTACTGTTAAGAGTTGCCGTCATGTTTTGTAGAGAGCACACGTGCGAAGTGTTCACATATCCCAGTTGTAGTATGAAGAGAATGTGTGTGCATGGTCCATGAGTTTCAGACCTTCCCGATGGCAGGTGATCACCATTGAGAAGATCTGAAACTTAACCAGTCTGAACTCAAGGCAGCCGCTGAACAGTCAGAACTACTTAGGCTACATGCACGGTGGATCAAACTGAGACAAACTGCTGTAAATGTGACAGCTTGTCATAAAGCCCTAGAACCCAGTTAAACACCAGAAATGCATCAGGCCACTTGGACAAACTGGCCACAACCTGCCACCGAGAAGGTCTTCGACATGGTCATGGTAAACTGAGACAAAAATATGAAACTGTAGGTTACTGTGGGCCAATTGTATGTATCTAAATACATGACACACGGCATAAGTGGTTTGTGAGCAAGACTGCCACCTCCTAAACACATACTTTATAATCTGGTTTGCATTTTCAATAACCCCTGTTTTCCACTGGGAAAAAATTTCTCCAAAGTGGCATTTCCCACTGAGAGCGAATAGAAATTAAGTGTTCTGTGTTTCTGGCTTTCTGCTTTCTAGATTTAGGTATTTTGCCTGGATATAAAAAAAATTACCAGATTCTCTATCAATCGCATGTCTTGACTTCCTGTTGGTCTCGCCTACTATGTGCTGTTTGGATGCTCCTGGAATGTGCTACCAGATGCAGCGGAAAACAGGGGTTACAGTTATACCTGTCTGGAGTTACAATAGTACCTGTCTACCTGTCCACTTCCTGTAACTGAACCCACCATCTTCGTAGTCCATAACCCATTCCTATGTTCCATGTTAGATTAGATTTAGATTTTTTTTAATCATACTTACTGTCCAATGGCTGTAAGGTTGAGATCTTCATTGAAAGTAAGTTTTATTTGTTAAACGCTACTAGACTTCATCTCAGTACTGACCATACCAACTGCACTTATGTGAACAAAACACATGGTACTGTAGCTGACATGTAACACCTTGTTGGACTATCCACTAGTGCACACCTTACTGCTAAGCTAAATTAAAGGTTAATATATGGGTTCCATGGTATGGTAATGGAAGGGTTACAGTGCAGGTTAAAATAGGGTTGGGGTGGAAGGGTTATAAAGACCAGTGAGACCTGGGATTACAGGTCTGAATAGGCAAGATGACAGACAAAATGCATACCTGTGAGCTTAAATTGTATGTATGTATGTCCAGTCACAAACAACACATACATGGGTATAAAAAAGAAGATATTGATACTGTGCATGAAGAAAGAATGAAAAACTCAAGCACAGTGGAATGGGGAAAGGCTTCTGTCATTAGTTGTGGGATTTCAGGTAAAACCTGCAGAAAATGGTATAGTAAATTAGATAAAAGAGAAAATGTGTCAGAGTGTGGCAGGATGGAAGACAGACGGAGCAGTAGAGGGAAGAGGCACAAAATACCTGCAGGGGTAAAAGGACCAAAGACATTTTTTTTTTCTAGTCACTACTGATTTATGGTCTGTTAAAATGTATATAATGCTTTATAGGCATTAAAAAGCAAACTGCTCATATTTCACAGATACTGTATAAAATGTATATAGACTTTTTTCAAATGAAAATTTAACTTAAGTGTTTTCTATCAGTATGACTAAAAAAGACTAATTCTCTGGAAAAACTGTAGTAATTCCCTTTAATTTCACTTGTACACCATCAGGAAATGAAATATCCAAAACATACACTCTTCCATATGCACACAAACTCCCCTTTTCTGCCAATCCAATTAAATTATCCAATTAAAGATAGCAAACCCACAAAATGTTCTCACTTTCATAACTCTCTCCAAACCCCCCAACACCGCCACACTCTCTGTCCAGCAATGCTATTAGGTTTCCAGAAGAAATCAAACCTTGAATAAAACCACAAATACAGCATAGTTGACACATTCAGAAGTGCATAATCCATTCACACCTACACAGGGTATTCCCCAGCTGTAATATTCAAGAATATTCAAGCAACATTTAACTTTTTCGGTTCAAGAAATCAATATAAATAAATTCTTAACTATAAAACAAGTTCTTTCATCAGTTACTCAAATATACTCTAATATAGTATATTTCCACTAATGAGGACATGGTCCTGGCAGAAAAGTCAAACAAAGATACTGGAGCTGTATGTCATTTAATGAAAATCTCACCTGCGTCAGCTGCTTCTACCTGCGTCCCGTTTTAGTCCTCAGCCTCTCCTAGTCACTTTCCCCTTGGCAGGTGCCATCATGGTCAAATAGTCCACAGGAAAAGGCTGAAGAGAGCTCACAATTTTCTCTGTCTCTCTTTTTTTATACTGCCTTTCCTACTGTGATTTGTATCACTACGAGAAAAGCAGCATGTGTGCATTTAAGCATATCTGTGTCTGTGTGTATGTGTGCACAACTCCAAAAGGTCCTGGAATTCCAGAGTCCTGCGCTAGAACAGCAAGCGTGGCTGAGCTCCCTCTCTGCCTTTCTCTCCGCTCTCCTTTTCTTTTTTCTTCTTGCTCCCGGCCCGACAGAGAGGAGGGGAAGACGGTCAGGGGGAGGGACAGAAGATAGAAGCTGCTTTTAGCCAACTCTTTCTCTCTCTTCTTTCCCCCTCTTTTACTTTCTCTGTCCTTTCCCTGTCTCTATTTTTTCCCAACTTTTACGCTCTGTCTTTTGGTTTGTTCTCTATGACAGATACTCTTTCACTGCTCAGCAAGGCATGAAAGCAGAGCTCCTTCTGTCACACACACACATACTCACACCCTCTTCTTTCTTTTAACGCCACTCCCTCTGCTTAGTCCAGAGGTAAAGTCACTCCCTCGCTCTGTCACCCAGCCACAGTGTCTTTCTCCTGTTATTATGATTCATTGTGCTTATCCTCCAAGGTTCAGCACTGTGTAAGTGATCCTATACATTTCTTGTGTGGATGTAGTTGTGATAATGGTGAGAGATAGGATAAAGGTTTGAAATTCCTTCACATCATTTATCAAATTAAATTATTTATACTTCTATTACCCTTCAATAAATGTGAAATAGGAGGTTAAATAAAAGTGAATGGTACAACCTAGTTAAAGATCTATCATAGCTTTCAAATGTTATTTACTCTCTGGTTCTCAACAGAGGTCAGCACAGCAAGGCAGTTTGCTATTAATCACCTGCATAAATATACTTATCAAAACTTTCCTCTACATGGAACATTCAGATGTTCCTCTTATCAATGTAAATCCTTAAAATTTAGCAATTTTAATTCCTGGTGTGTGTGACCAAACCCAAAGGAGCAGAAACCCAAACAAGTCAAACTTTCCCTGCCTCACATTCTGCTAATGAAGCAATAAACACCGCACTTAATCTGTAACTAGAAGGTTTCAGGAATGTGATAGATAAAGAATAAACAAGAGGGAAACAATAACAAACTACATGGCACCACTTTAAGGTGACAGAGGTAATGTCTGATAGTGTATGGCGTTATCGGCGTACCTCTTAATGATTTACTTATGACATCCACACTCCAAAGCAACATAATAGTGTTTCTAAATTTACAAAAGAGACAGGCAGAGAGAAGCTAAAAAGAGTCCATACCACCTCTGGTGAAACCTACACCTTATGGGATACACTCACTCAAAACATGGACTGATTTATTTTATTTCTAATCAGACCTCAGACAGCTGGGCGCGGCATGGTATTAGTCACACAAACACAGGGGACAGCTACACTCACACGAAGATCCACATTCAAGCAGGTACACATTTAAGCACACAAACACCTGCTGATGGTACGTTCACATAAGTACAAATGCATACACACACACACATACACACACACACACACACACACACACACACACGCACACTTAGTGCCGTCTGCCTGGCGTCTAACTGGCACCATTCAGGCAGCCATCTCTAGAGGCCGTAGAGGTAGCCAATCACAACTGCCAGTCAGCAGCTTTCATTATCACACAAACATATTCACACACACTGTAGATCCTAAGAGACTCCAGACTGGGAGAAGTGTGTACGTATGTGTAGACAAATGGGAATCTGCTACTGAGTCTAATCTTTAAGTCAGTAGAATTAAACTGAACAAATGAGAACAAAGGAAATTAAAAATAAAAAAATCACAAGGAACTGACTAATAATAAACAGCAGTATCATACTGTAACAAAGGTTCTGGCTGAATCCATAATGCCGGAAAGACGTGAGAACACAGATAAAGATTTTTTTAAAAAAAGGTTTATTTTAAGGCAGGTGGAATCGATGGAGCCCTGGAGACCAGCAGAGATCAATGTTCGAAGGATCTTTTCAGGTAAGTACCAGGTTCTGGAAACAAGGAGATTTCAGTCGAGGGATAGACTGGTTAGTATACTGTTGCAGGGTTGGTAAGTACTCATTCAGGTGATTGCAAGTATTTCTGAAAAACAGGTAGGTGGCAGTCCAATAGTCATGGATGACGGTGGGTGAATGTAGGTTGTTCCAGTAGGTGGTGAGTAGATGGAAGGATGAGGGTGTTCCTGGAGTGCAAGGTAGAGGGCGGACTACAGGAGTGGGTTAGACGGTGCAGGATGGGTTATGGACTACAAAGATGGTGGGTGCAGTTACAGGAAGTGGAAGGAGGTGTGACATCACTTCCCTCCAAAATGGCAGCCTCCACTGAGATGAGCAGGAAGTTTGAACAAGTGAGTTTCAGAGGAGTAAACTCTAACAGAAGCACTTGGAAACACAGATGATCGGTGATTAGTAGGTAAGGGAAGTGGAGATGATAATAAGCCGGGAGGAGCAGGCAGAGCACAGTCAGTAATGCTAAGGAAGGTCCAAACACACAGGGTAATAAAGCCCGTCCTAGGTCATACACAGAAATAATATCCACAAGGCAACAGTTACTAGTCCACAATCCAAGATAATAAGCTAGTACCAGGTCTAACAGATAATTACAGTCAAACAGTCCATCATCCAGATCCTCAGAATCAGTCCAAGGTCATACACAGTAATTTCAGTCAACCAGTTCGTTATCCAGAAACTCAGATCCTCAGAATCGGTCCAAACCTATCAACAGTAAAGCACAGTAGACAGGTAACAGAGCACGAAGGTTCAGCAGGATTAAAGGGGGGTAATAATCAGGATAGGAAGGAAGGAACAGATCATCACAGTCAGCAGGTCCAATTAGGAGCAGGCAGGGTTCAGGTCAGGCCAAAGAACAGATCGATAAACCAGGAAAACAATTAGGGTTTCAAGCTATCTGGCAAGGGGTGGAGACTAACAGACCTGCTGAAATAGGAAGGAGCACAGGTGGTTAGAATTCAGGTAATTAGAGTTAATGGGTAAGGGAGGGGGAGGAGAACAGGAAGTAGACCAAATAAGAAGATGGAGAGGGCAGACGGGCAGGGAGACTGGAGACTGTGACACATACACAGATGTGCCCTTTCTTAGCCACCATTCCCTTCTCCTATAATAATCTTTCTTTCTACTGTACTAACAACTACTTTATTACCTGACAAGGGCAGTTCAACCAGCCTTTCCACTGTTTGAAGTTACAGTGTTATTGTTATTACTGCATAGCACTCAGAGCCAACAGGGAGCAACCTGGACTAAAATTAATTTCTGCCTTTAGTTTTAACCCCAAGAAAGGAAAAATGATAGTTGAGAACGACAACAATGTTATGTTATGATATTTCAAGAACAAAAAGCTCTAGGATCTCCCTTTTATCCAAAGTCTTTCTCAGTACTTAGTACTGTACAATTTCTCATTGTAAATTGTGTAAGTGTCCACATTGGAAGATGAGGAATATTCTAAAAATTAGGTTATTTCTCTGGCAATTTGGAAACTCATGGTGAAACTGATCAAGAGCGTGAGAGAGACCCTTAACCAGATGTGCAGCCAGTCTGTACAAAGACAGCTCTGGAGCCTGTTCTTTCCCAGCCTGCAGTAGGAAAAATATGGTTGTTGAAAAATGGGCAAACTGACTGGTCTTTGTAATTGAGATGAAGTTACCATCTGTTCAGTGTTTGATATAATTTTTTGTATATGTCCTAAATGAATAATGCATAATCAAAATGTAAACATAAAACAAGAGTTAATGACGTTCACATAAAAGAATGAATATTTTCTGATGGCCATTTACAATTTAGTTTTAAATATTTTTTTTACTCTGGGAGTAAGATAACTTTAGTTAAGTAACTTATTCTGGGAGCTGTTAACTTGATTTCACTGGTGGCATCCAATGATTTAACACAAACTTGCAGAGGGCTGATTTGTTTGAGTTTACTGTGCCACTAAAGCATATATACAAAACATAATTACTGTAACTGATTACTTTTGTGAAAAAAAGTTTAATCTAGCTGAATTTATTTTCATGGTGAGTAAAACAAGGCTAAAAGCCAGTAACACATGAACACTGTCTTGGCAAAGATTTATTGATGTTTTAGAAAGTGTACACATGATAGGATATGATAACTGGAAAATAATAAATAGAAAATCTAAAATAAATAAATACATTTAAAAAAAACAGTCCACCTATGCTCGACCCTACCATACCATCATTTCCATCATTTTTGTGGGTTTGTTCTTTGTTTAGTGCATATGCAGTACCTACCTGCATGTGTGAAGTTGTAACATAAACTGTTATGTGACACCAGACACAAAGTCTGATAAGCCTTCAAATAAAATACTCTCTGATTTCAATCACCGGACATGAGCATGTAAAAATGTCACGCCGCGCTGACAACATCAACATTTCCACAAGTCAGCCGTCACATAGTTTCCATTACAACAACACAAACACATACGTGCACACACACAATTCAAATCCCCACATCTGCACACTGCACTGCCAACCTGCCCATCCTTTCCCTCTTGTAGTTTGCACGTATATAAATCATTTGTTTTTGCCAGTGCCTTTTGAAATTTTGTTCCCTATAATTTATTTATCAGTTATTGATTTGCTACTCCTGCTCCACCAGCAAATACAGACACACAGACAGACAGATACGCTCACACACACAAGCACAAACAGACACTTGCCCTTGGTGTCTTCTGTCACAGTCAATTTTTACACAGTTACACCTTTGATTTTCTTCTATCCAACAGGTTCTACTTTTTTCACAACCTGCACTGCTTTTGTACCTTTCATTGCTCTTTTCTGAATCATCACTTGTTTCCCTTTGTCCCTGTATATTTTTCTACCCACCTGTGCCGGTCTTTCTTTTACTTTCACATTTCCTTGTCATAACATTGTACATTCACATTTTCCTCACGTGCACCTTTTCCCTCAAATTCCCTCCATTTCTTATCCCAGTTTTCCTCTTACTTCCCCTTAAAACAGTCCCTTGCACCCATCCATCCCTACTTCCCTTCCTATTTCCACCTTTTTCTGTTTGTTCAAGGCCTCTTTTAACAAAGTCAGTCTCCTCCCAGGTCTCAACAGGCTATTGTCAATACTGATGTCTGGCCTCACACAAACACACGCACACACACAGGCTCATGCATGAGCAAGAACATGAAAAACCCACAGGCTCATAAACATGCATCCAAAAGCACACACCACTCTCTGTAAAGGTCTCAGCCTCTGCTGTTCTTTGTCCTGTCCTTTAATCTCACAGTTTAGCCTTTAACACTCCCTCCACATGCACACAGAAGGAGGGCCAAGTTCACCAGGGCTCCACCACTGAACTCTTTTCAGTTTTGTATTCATTGAATTGTATTGACAGGACATTGTAATGTAAAGAAAGAGGCAACACTAACTGCATGTGGTTTGCACGTGGTGGACTATGGAGTGAAAATTTGGCTATTAAATAATCAAAAACTCATAAAAAAAAATCAAATCTGTTTGGATCATATTTGATTTTGGGCTATATGGCACTTTATTTTCAGTTAAAATGGATATTTTTTTCCTACATCAATCTACAACCAAACACCCACAATGACAACATGATTTTTTTTGTATTTTAAGGCAAAGACCTTCTATGAGATGTATAGAAGTAGTGTGCAACAAGGGATAACCAAATCTTCTGAGGACAATGTAATAATGGACTGACTCTAAAAAGATACCATGGATCTTTGTTTATTTATTACTTAAATATAAGTTCATCCCTCCATCCTCCTCTCTCTTTCTCTCATCCTCCCAAAGCAGAAATCATATAAATATTTTACACCAAAAACTTAAAAAGGTCTGTTACTTTACACTTCAAAAACCCCAGTGTATGCATCATTCCTCATACAAACGCGCATACACATAATAATGCACGCATACACAGTAGCACAACAGAAAATTAATACTTGTGCTTATGCCCAAATTCATAGGAAAATCAATGTGGATTTGCACACATACCCACAAACACACTGTTGTGCTCAATAGGCCCAGCACTGACCAGGGTGAGGTGCAGGCGGATACACACTCCTCATTAATGATTTACAGAATGAGGATGAGAAGCACTGATAGATTCTGCTCTCCAAAAACACTCCTATAGCTTCCTGCTCATGACCAAAACACAGATATTGCAAAGATGCCTATGTCTCACCTAAAATTATAAGGTATCATATAACATAATTCTGCACTGTTTACTTTAGATTTGATCAAACAAAAAATAAAAAAGAAAGGACTGAAGTTTTTACCAATTGAAAGCATAAAGCATGCACAGATTTGTGTATTTCTGCATAAACTGGTGTTTTTTGAAATACTAGTTTCATATTATACCCCAATAAACAGATTGTATTGAGGACTCTGAGAAATAGGCACAATGTTGCACAGGAAGCTAAAGGTCTGGAAATAATTAATATACTTCCATGTTTATTATACAAAATGATGAAACAAACAAATTAAACACTGAAAAACCAACCCCAAAAAAAGATTTTAAAATGCATTTAATTAATTGACATACATAGACAGGACTTGGTCTCAGTAATATAACAAGGCTCACACATACACATTCAAAAGCTGCTGTTCATTCTCAAAGGGACCTTTACAGCCCAACACCACCCACTGAGCTACAGCGATTTTAAAAGACACCCAGCAGTACTACAGGGGAACAATGAGAAAGGCTGAACTTTATGCAAATGTCCTCTGACGTAATCTAACTGACAACTGGGCAAAAATCAGCCATGCTCCTGCTGCCTGTCAGTACAAAAATATTTTCTTCCCTATACTCCAATAAATGAAGATTACTCCCCGTACAGATACAGGCATACAATGTTGACCTGTCTTGCATCACTGTTGAATTAAAACTCTTACAACACTGTGTACTAGATTAAAAAAATATTGCAAATATAGCTTTAACATTGTGAAGCAAACAGGAATTGAACCACAACAAGTCAACAGCTGTCCTAGCAGCTGACTGTACTTAGACACAGAGGTGCTTTAAACTAAAAGCTCAGTCAGTATGCTAACACATCCATAATGGCGAGGAGTTTAGCAGGTACATTATAATGTTGTGCACAGTGTTCACTATCTTAACTTAGCATGTCATCATATTTCATGGTAATCCATTAGGTAGATATTGCATCGTCGAGTATAAATAAAAGTTTTTATGGCAACGAACATAGCAGTTATCGATGTCTTTAAAATCTACACAGTGTTATTGCAATCCACTACATAGTATTTTAACCATAAGCAGACCACTCTCATCACAAGAGCGACAGCACCTCAACATAGTATCAAAAGCAAAATGATACTTTGTCATCATATTTTAGCTACTTACAATTGACTTATACTGTATGTAGCTGCTTGCTTACATTTGTAACTTACTTAACTATGACATATTCTTATGATGATGTTCAAAACTAACAATTACACAACTAAAATTATTACAACAATATTTTAAAAAATGTTTAAGGCCTTAATTTCAGCCCTGGAAAGCATATTTTGAAGGTCAGTAGCCTCCAGATACATTTTTCTGCATAATATTGTGCCCACTAGTGTGTGTGTGTTTGTGCTCATACACATCAAGCAGGTGCAGTTTCAGTGCCTAATAACAGTCAAGCAGCTGTGTATCAGAGCCTTTGTAGGCAGATAGAATGAACCAAGATTCAGGAGTGTTAGACTCATCAAAGCCTGCCAACACTAGACTTAAAATCATTTAGGTGTTTTGGAGAGCACACAGCTGCGCTGATTGGAAAACCACCTGACTTCAGTGAGAGTGTGTGTCTGTACATGTGTAGACGCATCGGTGTGAGTGACAGGTGGCAGCCAGAAAGTATGCGTGTGGAGAAGAGAAAATTGTGACTTTCTTAAACTGTTGGTTTGATGGTTAGACTCACTGCGTGACGCTGCATCTTGCATGAGTCGATGTGTGTATGCTTGTGCGTGCACCCAACGGTGTCTGAATGTGTGTGAATATTGTCCTGCGGGCTGAGTAATTGCATGGCTGGGAAACCCTTGACTTCCTGACATTTGAGCTCACAACAATCCCCCTCTCTCTCTTATCCCAAGATGTGAAACAGTGATCTGTGAAAAAAAAAAGACAAAGAGAGTGAGAAAGAGAAAGAGCAGAAGAAAAATTTTAAATGAAAGGATGAGAAGGAGGAAAAGAAAGAAGGACAAAGTATTCCCTGTGTTCTGTTATGAATTCCAGAGTTCTGGACGATTCTCCCAGGACTGGGGTCAACCAAGCACCAGAGCACAGGATTGAACGACACTCAAACTTTAAAAAACTTACACAGTGCCAGTGCCCTTAGCTCTGAGAGATGGTTCAGCGGTGAATATCTTTGGTATTTTTTTTCTTTTATGAACAAACCGTCCACAAGTATAAAGGGGAAAAAGCTAATTTCTAAATATCTAAGACTTCCTACATTCCACACAAAGTTGAAGAAAATAGACGCATTAACAAGCATATTGATTATGTATCCATGAAGCTTGATTCCCCATTTCTCACTATGTGTTCTCCTCATTTAAGGGAGGACACTAATCCTAAAGCATCCTAAAGTAAACACACTTGGTTAATCATCCTTCTAATTACCTTAACTGCCTGTTCAGATAGTGAGATCAGTAGCTACTGTGTCTAAACTTCACTTTGCCCTCAGTGCCTCATTTGTCTTCATTTATACCTAATTCTACTCAGTTTATATTCCTGCCCCTTATCACCCATGACTTCATCAATGACCTACACATTACTCCCCGTCTTAATGATTTCAACTATGCCGGTTATCTGTTCCGCCACCTTTCATCAACCAGATGGCTTGGCTCTGCTTATTCCAGTACACTTATTTATCTCCTCCACTCCCTTGCTCATCTACCAATCATTATCAGTACATGGCTTTTACTTTCCTCTGTCCATCTTTGTCTGAATCTATTTCTTAGCTACATCTTTATTTCTGGGTTAAGTAGATGTAAATTTGTTGATTTTTTAAAGATGTTTAACAAAGAACATGTTTATTGAGAGGTAGTCAATGAAAATGTCTTTCCTCCTAGTTTGCATGTATTTGCATTTTTCATAAATTTAATTTGATTACACAAAAATTACTGTGTTCACAATTTCCTTTTACACATATAGAATACAGTACATACAGTATTTCCCTCAGTGCAGAATTCTTACTTTTTCAAGACCTTGAATTTGGATATGTGTAGATATTTCAAATCCTTCACCCTATCTTCCCTCTTCCCTTTGTGCTATTTAACTTCCTTCTTTCAATCACAGGAATGCTGACTGAGCATCACTGCCAAGTAGGACACTGACCTGATGGTGCAATGTGATCCTGAAGACTTTGACTTGCATTGCTCTTTACTAGCTCTATGCTTTCTTTTCCATCTGTCTCATTTTCTCACCTTCACAGGCTGTAACACTGTCACCTGGCACAATTCTACTCCCTGTCTTCTTATAATTTTGAATAGCTCTTTCTCAGTTATTTTTTTTCAGATATACAGTATGAGTAAGATGGAAACCAAAAACCTTAATACAAACGTAAATGGTAAGGAGTAAAGAAGTAAAGAAACACATCCTTTAACTGTATATGCTGTAGTTTTGAATTGCTACCTTAATATTAACATGATTTAAATTTTGTTTCTCTATTCTGTTAATATCTGTAGTGCTTCATTGAATCTGAACATAATATGATTTGTAACAAAATAGTAATCATGTCTACAGTCTAGTGGTCTAATTTATAGGTGACAGGTTTGTTGTACAAAGGTACAAAGAAAATAAATTGTAAAAATAAGTTTGTTTTTGCGGGTCTCACAAGCATTTTTATCAAGGCCAAAGACCACAAACACCACAGCCATCATCTAAATGCTGTTATGATTAGCTCATTTTAAGTTTTTGTTGTTGTTGTCGTTGTTAATACAGCACTGCCCCAGCAGCATGAAGTCACAGTAACCTTCTAGATAACAAAAAACACTAGTCCCACCACTGATCACTTTAAATGGGAAGTGATCTCTTTCTGTCAGTGTGATGAAGAATAGCATGGTTTCACTGTGTTTATTTTTGTAACAACTAAGCCTCTGACTGATCTCAAAATGTTCTAGTATTTACTAGTTATATTTCTCGTGTTACAGCCAGCCCGGCATCTAAATCTGATATGAGGATTTCTATGACCTCACTGGAAACTTTGAGTATTATAGAAGTTTTAAATTCCACAAAATTACCTATGTTTTTTTAACCTTTTGCTTATTGTGGTGAGAATCACAGCTTTTGCAGTAAGCACCTAGCTTGTTTGCCTCAACGATTTACATAACATCATGCTGAGCAACTTATATTTTTGTTTGTATATGTAATCCTATACAAAAGGACCACAAAAACAAGGAATTCCCAGAGTAAGCAATGATCACTTCCACAGACACTGATCTACACTTCCTGAAGAGTAAACTTCCCAGCCAGCCACTTGATCCGTAAATTTATATCAATATAGCCCATTTTCTGTGTCTGTGTGTTTGTCACATATAAACCCATGGGGAATACTTTTGCTTCAAATTGTTACTAAAGTCCCGGACAAGGCCAGGTAATTTGGCTAGTCATCTATAAT
>OMLM01007698.1:23964-37123 GCA_900302695.1 Helostoma temminkii | reverse complement strand
TGGGAAAACAAGCACAAGTCAAACAAAAATGGCCAAATACAACTATATATCTGTCAACTGTCAACCCTATGTTCAATTTATACTGTCCATCCAAATGGTCTTTGTATGTGTATATATATATCATCATATACGTCCATCTTTTGGTTGCCTCCTCTCCATGCCTCGCCCATTTTCTCTGCTGAAATATGTGAGCCTATGTGTGTGTATGTGTGTGTGTGTGTTTGTTTTGCTGTTACTCAAGGACACTTAAACACTGATAAGTGGCACGACACAACAGCCCCACATCTAGAAACCTTGAGAGGAGTCAGCCAAATGGTCTGAAACACTAACAGATAAGCCTACATAGATAGACACACACACACACACTATTGGACATCGAAGACACATTAACAAAATTTCAGACACAGAATGGGACAGTAGTACAAAATGCATACAAGTACATAGTGGTTAATAACTAAAAGAATTTTAACACAACATGTTTCTTAAACGCAGAAACTCTTTTCGTTCCTTCTTCTCTATATATTCTTCTCTCTCTACATTAAATTGTCTCTTTTGTGCCCATATTTATTCTCTTCCTCCCTCCTCTTCTACTTTGCTCTGTCCTTGGCTTTTATCTGTCCCAGTGTCCTGTCTTTTATTATATCACTTTCTCCTTCATATTTTCCCCTCTCTCTCTCTCTCTCTCGCCCTTGGCTCTTGTCCCTCGTTCTCTGCTCTGTCTGCTCCTATTATCATCTGTTTTTGTGTGTGTGTGCTGGCCTTCTCTTCTTTATCCATATACAGCCACCACCAATACAGAGAATGCAGTGGCTGCTGATTTATTTTGGGTACAATGAGTGTGTGTTTATGTGTGTGTTTGTGCACATATAAGGTCCTAATCATTTTAAAATAAAGGACAGGAAGAAGCAAGGACATGTGAGAGGAAAGACTATACAGGATTAAATAGGAAGATCGTTTGAAATGAAGACTTATTTTCACCTGCTTGTAAAACATAGTACTTTTTTTCAATATGTCTATCCACAAACCAAAAATATGAGTATATAAAGCTAAAGTGTCAAAGTCATTTTTTTTATTGAACTGTTTCGAACAGTACCATCTGCATAATACACACTATAAATACAATATACATATAATAATAGTTTTCTCAGTTTTATCATCACAAACAACAGCAAGCTATTTTCTGCTCTCCAGTTTGGTTTTGTTTCCATTTTAATCAGTATGTAAGTACCAGTAGGACTAGTTGAACTAGATAGGTAGCAATAACAAGTGAACTCCTGGTTCATAGCATCGATGAAGTTGCCACACAAGCCAGTGGTCAATGGTTTTCTGTCTCTATAGATCAGCCCTGTGATAGACTGGCAACCTGTCCAAGGTGTATCCTGCCTTCTGCCTAATGTCAGCTGGGATGGACTCTGTTATTAGGATTGTTATTAAAAGTATTTACTTTTTGCTTGGTTGAGGGTAAAGTTTTAAAAAAGCTTTAAATGATGTTAGGTTAATGCTAACAGGAATGCCTACTCAACCTTTGGCACATTTAACTGTGTAAAGATAACATTAATATATGAGTATAATAGTCAATTTGACGCTGTCACTCTAAGCCTTTAACTATTTTTTTTATATTTTACTGACCAAATATTTAATCAATAAATTGTGACAAACTCAGTTCACTAAAAAATGAAATAATCGTGCATTAAGAGTAATTAAGAAATGTACATGATGAAGACAATGAAATAAAGGATTAAACGATAAGACATTTCGTTTTTATGATAATTTAAACAAAAGATTGAGAACAAATGAAAAATACAGAGGAAAATATGGAAAGTTAAGAGAAAACGTAAAGCAGTGATTACAGTATCTCTCAATAGGATACATACTACATCCCAGGGTATGATTAAGTAATGAATAGACAAGAGGATTTACACGTTCCCCCAAAAAGTAACACAAATAAGGGAAACTAGGCAGCAGCTGGATAGAGGGATTGAATTAAAGGGACTGAAGTGCTGGAGGGAGAAGAGGAAGGTAAAAGCTGGGTTTTAGCTAAGGATAGAGGCAAACATAGGATGAATGGTGTTTTTTGAGGATTGGAGAACTTGAATGTGCACAAAGGGGATAAGGAAGTGACCTAGGGGGGAAAGAAAAGTGCCAGATGGATTGGATGAGAGATTGAGGCAGAAAAAAAACAGGATGAGTCAGATAGATAGCGGTACTGGGGACAGATATCACTACTGTTCAAGACTGTAAACCTGTGCCAGACATGATTAAAGACTTGGCCAAAAAACCCATAAGCATGGGTAAAACCCTTTGTAGCAGGATCAAGTGGAGAGAAGAGCATGAGGAGGAGGGAGAAGGGAGGAAGAGGAGGAGGCAGAGGTGAAAAAGATGAGGAGGAAGGTGAGGATTCCCTTAGGAGCCTAAATAGGCTTGTCTAAGGCCCCTGCACAGACAAATGAGTCATTGCTGTTTAAATACACACACTCACATACACACATGCAGAACTAGTGACGTGCTGGCCAGTGTCCCAGACATCTCCCATGAGTATCCAGTATGTGCACACTGGCACACTCAACACACAACAAAGGCCTGGATCTGCAGACACACTTTCTGTAAACATTAACAGAAATGCTGATGCAGGCAGGTGATGGAGAAATAGAACATAAATCAAGTGAAAGATAATGGCATAACAAGCAGGTAAACAGGGTTGAGGTTCACATGCATAGATTAACCCCCAAACCTCAAGGTATACATTTAGAAGTCTTAGTTTGGACAACAATTGATTTGCTTTGTAGTATAACTGGCTAAAAATAAATATATATATTTACATTTTCTGAATTCATAGCGAATGATATTTATTAACTATACATTTAAATTACACAAATCACACATATTTAGAAAAACACACAAAGATTTGTAAACTTATTGCAGAGTAACAATTCAGTTTTGATGTAGCTTTTTGTTGGATTGGTCTTAATGTGACAAAATGTATTTTCCATTTCTTTATCTGTGATATTCACACAGTATTTAGTGTTTCCCTCTGCATTATGTTAAATGCACAGAGTCGCAGTAGTAAGGAAATTCAACTTTTAATGGCAATCCTTCA
Organism: Helostoma temminkii; assembly: GCA_900302695.1. NCBI lineage: Eukaryota > Metazoa > Chordata > Actinopteri > Anabantiformes > Helostomatidae > Helostoma > Helostoma temminkii. Next base: position 34,026 of record OMLM01007698.1, on the reverse strand, counting down.
AAGGGTTTCTGTCAGGTATTTACTAACCACCTATCCTATATCCTCACTCACACAGCAGAGATGAGAGCTGAGGCAGTGCGCCTGTAATGTGCTTAATCCTGTCATAAACTGACACACCTGCAGCAGCATTAGAGAGACAAATGAAAAAAGGTGTTGGGTGCAGGTGCAGTCTGTACAAGAGGGTCTGGGTTTTAACCATCTATCTGGAATCCTGGAAAATCCCACAAATTATAACCAAACACTGTAATTTTTTTTCTTACTGCTGAAGTGCTCTTTTCATGACTGTCACGTGCTAACTCCAAAGTGAACTGAAGTCACAAAGTCTAAAAAAGTCATCATTTATGCTCTCATTTATACTTTATACTTTTTAGTTAGTGAAGGTCGTAGCAGAGACAAATAAGCTAAAATCAGGTTCTCTAGATTCAGACACATTATAGTGAGGAATTTGGGGGGTTTTAGTCTTTTTATTGGATTTGTTGACAATAAGAAAAGTACACTGCTCAAAAAATTAAGGTAAAGCCTGATCATCACAGTATAACACTGAACCAGTTAAACTTAGGGAATATCTGTCCACTCAGGAACATAAGTGATTGTGAATCAGTTTTACTTTCTTTGATGCAAATGGAGAAAAGCAAGACGACCTCTTGCTCTCTCCGTATATCCCTGACTGATTCTTCAAGCACATGGTCAAGACCATGGAAGAAAATGGTCTGCACTTACAGCGTACAGCACTTTTCTACCTTATCTGTAACCAAAGTGCTTTACAGTGTTTCTTCCCATTCACAGACACTCACACATTGACGAAAGCAGAGCTGCCATGCCAGGTGCCTAACACAGCAACTTAAGGTTCAGTGTCTTGCTCAAGGACACTTGTTGACATATAGGCTTTGGGAACAAACTATTGACCTAGTTCTGGTGGGTGATTGATCAGCCCCATTGGAGCCATAGCTAAGAAGATACCAGAGGTCAGGTCGTTACGCATGGGGAACTGGACAGGGCCATAGAAGGGAAACAACCTAACAGCAGGAACAGTACTTGCTTCTTTGTGCAAGGAGGAACAGAAGGACCCTATGAAATGACATTCACATTCAGCTACTGGTGTGCGTTTTCATGAGACTGACTGTGAATGGCCTTCATATTGCCCTGACCTAAATTCAACTGGGCACCATGGGACATTATGCATCAGTGCGTTCAAGTCGCCACCAAGTACCACCACAGACTGTCCAGGAACTCAGTGATGCTCTGATCTACATCTGGGAGGAGCTCAACCAGGACACCTTCCTCTGACTCTTCAGGAATACACCTGCACATTGTCGGGAGTGTATACAAGCACACGAGTCAAATAAGTTGCCATGATGAAATTCATGCTATTGATGAGCCTGTGATTTTAAAATTTCACCTTGATTTTCTGTGTGATTTTGAATACAGGCATCCAAGGTTTGATAAGTTGTTTGATAAGGTGTGTTTTGCATTGTTATGTCATTTTGTTCTGAACAAATTATATTATGCTCATCAGAAAATATTTTCAATTTGAATAATTTGCTCATCAATATCTGATGTGTTATTTAAGTGTACTCAGAAAATGACCTAGAGGAGCCAACATATAATAAGAATGTTACTCCTGTTCAGTGAAAACTCAAAAATATTATGGAAACAGTGAAAAATTATTTGATTAAAAACAGTTTATTTAGTTAAGTGGTGGTTGTGCAACAAAATATGCAAACCATTGACCACTGAAATACCAGGAGAAAGTTTCCATCACAGACACGAGCAAACACAGATCATGTTTTCCACAGCCCGCTGCTGTTTTTCAAATACACACACACGCAACCACGTGGACAGCAGAGCTCCAACACACACACACACAAGCCAGGAGTGAGCAATAACATGTTTTATGACATGACATAGATCTGATAATGCTATCTGTTAGCTACTATGGTCTTAAGGTTGTTCACGTGGCTGTTATGAGGAGAAAATACACTCAAAATATTAATATTAATATTATTATTATTATTATAAGTAGCAGTAGTAACAGTAGTAATATTACTACCAACAGCAATTACCTTCACGCTCATTCACAGACCCTTCTCATTTATCTCTGGTCTCTTTTGTTCTCTCTCACGCAGACACAAACACAAGCGTGACAAAAAGACTAAACTCTGTTGTCATGTCATGTGCAGCAATGACTCATCCTTTCATTAATTTAGATGTGAACTACTCACACTGATGTCATTTTGTGATACACAATACGGCAATGACAAACAACACCACCATAGATCAAGTAACAATGATGACAAAGTAAAGCCAAAGACGTATTAAACAGGCGGTCCTGCAGGAAGTCACATCTTCAAACGTGTAATTTTAAACAGCACAGCCTGTATTTGTGAACATGAAGCATGTTTATGTTAGCTACAAAACAACAGAGGCCCTTTTTATTGTCATGAAAGGACCAGTCTTGGGTATGTTATTTTTTCAGGTCAGTATCAGCGCTGCTTATTTTGCACAAAATGCCACGAATATCTCAAAAACAATACAGACAGAGACAGATTAGCCAGAACCACCCCCTTCATTCTTGACGTGTGAGATTCCATTTGTGTTGCATGTCCTCATCAAATGGAGGGAACAATGACTTATTGTAAGAAATCATTTGAAAGAAGTGCCTTTTTGATTTTGCTCACACTGCAACTCATTTCACACTTCTTTTATGCTCCTTTTATATCCATTTATCTCTTTGATTCACCCACAACGTTGCTCTTTCTTTGCCTGCAGCCTGTGTGTCCTTGTGCACGTGTGTCATATTAGGTTCACCACATAAAGGTAAAAGCAGCTTTTAATTCCAAAGAGCTATTCCAGATGACAAATTTCTAACTGCTTAACAAGACTCCATAAAATTCATTTCCTTTTGGAGTTTGACAGACCTGAAAATCTGATCCAGTTCCAACAAAGACCAACACACTTGTATGAGCTTTTGTGGCAGCCTGTTGCTTTTAATAAGCCCTAACCAAAACCCAGATTTCTGATTAATGTAATTCTAATGCATTTATTTTGACATATTCAACATGTGATGTTCATTAATTTAGCTTGATACCCCACCTGCACTGTCTATAAGCACAAGAATAGCATGGAAGCTGTAGGAATTACAGTAAGTGGTGTATTTGGTAAAGATTTAATGCTGAGCAGGAAATCTATCCTCTAATCCTGCATGTCAACTGTATGTGACACCTCTATCCCTATTACCCTATGTCTATTATGTATCTGAAGCCAGGATAGAGGTTTTTTTTCCCCATTCAATTTTAGGTCTTGCAGGTGAAAAACTCCTCCACGCAACCCCATGACATGATATACCATCATTGTGACCTAATTATTATTTTATTTTTATTTTATTATTATTCCTCATGCCCAGAATCTTTTTTGATTCTGGGCATGAGAATGGGAATATTTTTGTTTTATTCTTCTTAACCTATATCAGAGGGGATCTGCTGCTCTGCTGACTGACTGGCATTTAGCTCCTTGCACCTAACCCTGACTTAACCATTCACAACAGTTGTTCAAAAACACAGTCTTTTTAGTTGATTGATTGCTACTCTTGCTACTTAAATGTGCAAAATAATTTTGTGTAAAAGAATGATATGGTAAATCTTGCTGATTTGAGGCATATTGCTCTTTCCTGCAAAAGCTCTCAGTTAACTGACTGTAAGTATAACCACACAATGCAAAACGGCAGAAACACATTCACTAAAGTTTATTTGTATTGTTCTTCTGTACATTCAATGAAAAGTTAACACATAATAATAAAAACACATTACGATTTACAAGGGGGAAAGAATGTGATTTATTAAATGTATTGATACATAACACATATTGACACAAACACATACTTGATAATATCCTCAGTGTGTTAGCTGCCTCAGGTGTTTCAGATCATGTGCATGATTGATGGACCCACCCTCATTATGGATGGAGTGGTTTCACCTGCAAGAGAGTCTTTAAAAGCCATGCTTTTTCCATGGTTGCTTGGTTGTGTTTAGTTTTCCCTCTTTGTTTTTGTTCAGCTTTTCACTCAGTATGATATTTTGTTGCAAATGAATGGTCAAACTTGATGCTCTCACACCATTTTGTCAGCTACAATGTTAAGTATTTCTATGATTTTTTTTTTCTCCTCAGAATAACAGATTCCTGCTGGTTGAACATCCCTTGTTTGTGGTGGTGTTACAAGCTAAATGTACTGTCACATTAAGAAAAAAACTATTCCTACAATGTACAGCTGATGTCCTTCAATCTGATCACCAGCAGTGAGTTGCAAGTAAAGCAAAGTGGACAGCTGCCCCAGGGGCCCTGTGTAAGGGGCCCACCAGTAATGGTTTATACTGATGTTTTACTACAGCATTTCAGAGCATCTCAGGCTGGAATCAAAATACACTGACTTGTGGCATTCAGCTGTAGTCAAGGTAATAGCCACCTCACCAGTGATATACAATATAAACAGCTGCATCATTAATTATTCTGTGTAAGACTGGTCATGACTGGACAGTCACCTGGCTTGTTCAGCAGCAAGCTACCAGTCAGTTGTCACTATCTGCTTGTGACACCTTTTATTATACATATCTTAGTTTAGGATACATGTTATTTTACAGATGTGAATTTTAAAATGATGTTGAAGGGACCCTTGAATATGTTCCGCCCCCTCAGTGAGAAGTGTCTCGCTCCGCCCCCGGTGTTTACTCTTAAAGACTGAACCATAAAACAGCTATAGATACAATTTGAGGCCAGAAACACAATTTAAGCACTGTTTTTATGTGTTCACAGCATTTCTGTGGAGCAGTTAATTTTAGGGACAACATGTCTGGCCAAATAGTCACATGCTAGTAGAAGGCTGCTGGTGTTTAGTCTCACCTGCTGGGTCAAGGCCGGAGGAGCTGTTACACAAAGACACACAATGACGTATTTGAACTTTTTTAACTTTAAAATGATATAATCTTGTATCAAAGAAAGAGCAGAATAAAATATAAACCATAAATTAAGCATAATATGGCCACTTGAAATGTTTAGCTTGTTCTGTTCTGGAGAAATGTCGCCATCGGCAACCTTTCACTAATCTTACTACTCCTGATCTTTTCCTGGTCCCACTTCCCATTAGCACAGCCTGTCTTTGGCAGTATTTTCCATGATGTGCTCTCCTCTGGAAACTACTCACTCAGCATCCTCGCTCTCACCCTTGTATTACCCCATCTAAACCAACAGTGGAAAAGACAATTACAGAGGGGAAAGTTTTTAGGTTTTTTTTCATTTCTCTACATACAGCCTGTTGAAGAGGATATTTTAGATTTAGTAATTTTTTCTGGTAGCCTTTATACAGCAAGCTTAAGTAGTCTTATCACGTCAGTAGCACTTTTCATATTTAAATATCTTCTGATTTCACTACTCTCATACACAATATTCGAACATCTGATGTTCATGATGGTGCTGAGTTTACTCCTATTAAACAGGTTTATTTCACATGTACTATTGCAGCATAGCTAGACGAGCACATGTTCATGAAACATGTACATCAATGTAATGTGTAGCAAAATAAACTAAAACACTTGACAAAACGTAGATTCAAGAACTGTCAATTCCAAGCATTTATTATATTAAAGAAACTAAAATACTGTCTTGGGGGATGTAACTTGCTGTAGGTCTGCATTTAGGAAATCCTCCTACTATAGCTGTTTTCTCCCATTGACACTGATAAATGTGCGCAGATCTGTTCAGATGGCCTTGTGGAATAGTGTGAGACCCTAACTCTCACTCTAATCTGTTGCAGTATGGATCTGTTACACGCTTCAGCAGTTTTTTGCTGGAGATCCAAAATTTGTCCACAGTCAGCAGCTCCAACAAAACCTCACATCTCTCATTCAGCTTGTTCTTTCCTCCCAGGCTTTTAAAGAATTGAAAAACTTGAAACTTGAAAAACTAACTACCATTAACACCTAATATTCAATTAACATTCAGACAGCTAAAAATATATAATAATATTTTGGACAGGCAATCTCCTTAAAGCAGCAAGGGGTCAGGGTTCAGTGTCTTGTCCAGGAACTCCTTGCTTCAACATGTGACCAGAAATCAGGTGAACTGGGAATTAAAACACCAATTTGGTTCTTAGAAACTGCCCTACCAAACTGACAGTCACCCCTACACCCAAAGTTATCTGGATAATCCACTAATCTGGAATTTCATTTATCATCGGGATGTAGAAATTCATGTTACTGTTTATGCTCAGAACTAAGGAGATCAGTTAAGTTTAATGGAGCTTCACAGTACATCACTTGGCTTTAGACCTCTTTACATTACAGGTATGTTAGGCGATTGATTTCTAATTCCCTCATTCTTGTCTGTCTGTGACCTCCTGTGACATGTTTCTATCACTGCCTTTACATTTGGTCACACAAGAGGTAACATTGTAGCAGATATTTATGTTGCTGTGAAGGAAATAACCCATGTGCAGTCCAGTCATAAGATCAGTCATGGAATGGACCTGATGTTTGTCTTGTAGAGCACAACAGACGTTAAGGAAATGATTCCATGGTAGTGAAAGTGAAACTGGACCTTTCCCAGTTGTAGCTGGCAACTACTTTTAACTTCCAATATAATATGAATCACAGCTCAGCCTTTCTCATTATTTTTCATATTTATGAGTGTTTTCTAGTATGGTTTGTCTTCACTGTCCTCTCCACAATGTTTCTTCATTTGTGTTCGTTAATTTCAGACATGGCTTAGTTGCCATGGTGTAATTTAAATAAATGTGCTCAGTTATTATTTTTAGCCCAATATTTTTTCATGATCACTCGCACAAGCAATAATAATTCAATCTTCTATCAAAAGATTTAAATTAGTTCTTTTAACAGGTTGTACATGCTTGTCGCCATGTTCAATGAATATTAATCATAAATAGAAAAGGCTCCAGAAGGTTAAACTGTTCTACTTTCTCTTCCTGTTTTTTATTCTTTCTCTACTCACCCCATATGGCAGCACGGATGTGTTTTTAATAGTCGACGTGTTGCCTAATTTTCACACTCCCTCTCCATTGTCGATTTTTCTCCATATGGCGGCATTTCTGTGCTTTAACAGTTAACCTGCTCTGTGACCTCCCCATGGCTAAAGCAGATGTCTGCCTGCTGCATCCATTAACAATAATGGCCAAAAATTCCCCAGCCCTCTTTCATTCTGTAAATTTCCCTAATTCTTTTCTTCCATTTTTCCTCTCACACTTTCCTTCTGTCTCCCCAAACTTCTGTCTCTGTTTGACAAGTGGCCATGTGTAGCCTATTAACAGCAGTGAGTCATCTGTATCTGGGACTATATTCACAAAGATTGAAAGTATTTTCTAACAGGCTGAGTAAGAAGTAGATTCATGACTGCAAGTGTATATGTACACAGAACTGTGCATAAACATTTGTCAGATTTATTTACCCATAATACATCTGATTCTGATTTAAGTATATCTCTTGTGACTAATTTGCAAACAAAGGTAGCAAAATATACCAACTCCTTCAATTTCAGAGGAAAAAGTCCTGGCAGAATTCAAAAAATAGGTACAAAAAATGACAAATTTTACTATTATTGCAGACAAAGCACGACACCAATAGGAGAATGGACAACAACTGTTTTATCTACAAAAACAAAGGTTTAATTTTTACTAACTTAACTTAACTTTTTGGTGTGGAAGTGATGATGCCACAAGGGACATGTGGCAAACTACATGAGGCCTATATTTTATGCACTCTCACCTGTAAAACTTAAGTTTAGTCCTTAGTTTTCTAAGGTGGCTCAGTGAGACCCAGGTTTTCTTGATGGTCATGAGGTCTTAATAGTTCCGGAGGGAAGAGAACAATATTCCTCAACATAAAAATTTTAAAATCATGTAGAAATAAGATGAAACCATCCCGATCCACAATCACCTACAGCAACTGTTTTGGCCAGTCAGAGCAGGCTGCAGTACTGTCTAGATATGAGTTTATTTATTTTGTGATCGAATTAAAAGAGGGGGGAAGCAACAAGAGGCAGGGGAAAAAAAAGGTTTATAAGGATGCAGGGCTGTGTCTTTGTTCACTGAACCATGGTTATAGTTTGAAACAGAGGCACCAAACATTTGCTTCTACAGGTATGACATGAGGCTAATATGCAAGCAAAGTTTAATATAGTATAAAAGTCAAGGCTGTAAGATCCAGTTGCTCTGACTTCAGGGTGAGCATGCAGCTATTTCCCGGAGGCAGTACATACCTGTGTTAACCTTATTTGTATCGAACTTGCAAACATACCAGTAGAAATTATTTGGCCTTTCATTCTGGTCCACTACTTATAAAGCAGCCTGCACATAGACTTAAGTGTGTATTCATGCATGCAGACAAACTCGTGTAGGCCTATATGATGACTGAATATTTTATACCAGGCAAATCCATTCATGCATACATCAATCGATTAGACAATTGGACTGAATAATTAACCATCTCATCTAGGTAGGTGTGTGTGTGTGTGTGTGTGTGTGTGTGTGTGTGTGTGTGTGTGTGTGTGTGTGTGAGTGAGCATTGTAAGGCCATATTGGCTGATCCTGCCACCTTTACTCTCTCAAATCATCCCCAGTTGTACAGATTACTGTCCTTGGAAATCTCTTTCATTTTTCAGGTCTGTTCTTTCAATAATGTAAATGTCTGTATCTCGCTACCTCTTCCATATCCAAGGCCACAGCTATATTTGCTCTACACGTAGAACAGACATAAATTAATGATTACATTGCATTAATACAAGGTTAAGACTAATAAATGTTTGACTGTTTAAATCTTGTATTTTTAAGACTGTGATGTTGTAGAGTTAGGGTTACTGTACGATACTATGCTGTGCAGCTCTATGTGTAATTTACAAAAAATTGAAACATACTGAAGTGTAGCACTGCTTCACAGAAGGAGTAGCTAGTTGCGAGATGTCTCACAACAGTTGTAACCAGGCAGTGAACACGTGAAGAGTCACATTATTGCTGTGAGCATTAATGCAAAGACAAACATGCATGAGCAGGTGTGTACAACACACATGCACAGATCTGCTCAGTGATGTTTATTCAGTGTTAACGACCCATAACAATGTGGACAAAATGACATTCAGGTGTGGGAATCCTGACCACACACACACACACTGTATCTGGACAAAATGCTAAATGGGGTTTTGTGTTTGAGTAGAAAGATGAGAATCTACTGATGAGTTAACATCTATGATGAAGCAATTTTGTCTTTTTCCTTCCATCCACCATATGAAGGTCTTGTTTAACAAGTCAGTTGATACTGTATGTCTTAATTCTGTGTGGTAAATGTCAGACTTCTTGAGGTCCTGTTTATAACGATTCTTAATTCAAGATGGTTACTATATTAACCTCATCACGCTTATTTGATGATGAAACCATACACATCTTTTCAAAAGTCAAAGTTCTACAGACGACAACTGGATACTTTTCTTTAAACACTTACTACAGAGCCAATCACTCTATTCATTTTAACATGCAGGATTTGTCTGTATGCAGTTTTTGCCCAGTGAAGGGAAAAAAAGTCAATTTATCACTGAACACTTGTTTAGACTGGAGTGATGAAGGAAGTTGTGACCTTATGTTCCCCCTACTGTAGGCCAAACGGTTCTGAAGAAGACTTTGAATTATCTTCCCACTCAGAACGCCTCAGAACTGAAAGCATGACATACAAACCAAAAAGCCATCCAACTCATCCATTCTTCAAATGTGAAGCAATTTCAAATATGTGATTTGTCAGGATCTATTGTCTGTCTGGTCTGTAAACCCCCACTTCCCTCCTGCTCCTGGTGTGAAGCTACTTGAGGAGGTCTGACCCTAAGTTCCTGCTCTCACCCCTAAAACATACACCTCCTGCCTCTCCTTTGTCACTCTCCGTTTTCCTGTCCTGCCATTGCTTTCACCTCTCCACTCCTTTTTCTGGTCTGCTATTCAGCCAGCGTTCTGCTCTGCTTCATTCCTTTCCAAACAAACAGTGGCAATTTTCTTTCTTGTTTTGAAAGAAACTGTGTGTG
>OMLM01007698.1:0-21530 GCA_900302695.1 Helostoma temminkii | reverse complement strand
ATTTTTTTTTTTTTTTGTATTTATACTGTTATTTGTGTAAAAAAAAAACACACTAAAAATCATCTGATTGTTGTGGATCTTAGAATTAAAAAAGAATTATACCCACATATTACTCTTTTAACTATGACATTATTTAACAAAAATGAAAACAAATAGAAAAGCAAACAGACAAAGAAAGTAAAGTGCCCCCTTCCTGTTCCCATAGTTGGACCACTTTTACTTGGGCAAGTGCCCCAGCATAAATCAGCTCTGCCCCAATAAACAAATTCTCAATTGTCCTTTATTTGTCAGTACAGCCATTAAACCTATAATCCACAGAAAAGAAACTGAATAAAATGCAAGGCAGTCAGTAACACAATCAACACATGTGAAAGCAACACAGTTTAAACAAAAAACGCAGCAATATTTGTCTGCGAGCGTCTGTATATACTGAACACTGCAGTGCATGAGGTTAAAAAAAACAGTGAAACTAATGTAAATTTCCACAGGTGATATTACTGCCTGAACCATTACTGACTCCTCCTGTAGATGGATGCCAGAAAGTTCTTTAAACTAACCAAGCAAAGGGAAGAGGAGAGGAAACACGGGTTCGAAGGAGGTGGGAGTTGACATGTGCAGCTAATGCCTTCATGTTAAAAGTTAAATTAAATAAATATTTTGATAAAGATTACTATGTTCACCTTTTCAAGTACTTGTTGTAGTGTTGTGGGTGGGACAAAGATGGTCTGGCTAGGGCCAGGCAAGGGAGGCTGTGCCCCAGCAAAGCTTTATGTCTAGCACAGCCCCTGCTGTTTCCCTAGGATTTAAGACGGTAAGTTGCAGCTGGGTCCTGCTAATCATCAGTTCTTGATTAACTGATCATAAACAGCTGCGCAGACCTTTATAAAAGCAGACATCTGGAGCACTAAAGTGTGTTTTAACACAATGCCAAGAGGGAAACACAAGCAATGGTCTTAGAGGATTAAATGTTGGTGCACACCAAATTGGAAAGGTTCTGCAGAGAGAAAAATTATTTACAAGTGCAAATTATTCAGGAATGTTGCCAGTCTTCCCAGGAGTGAACATCCCTACACGTTCCCTCCAAAGTCAGTTCATGCAATGCTCAGAGAAATACAAAAACACCTGTGAGCTACATCTCAGACTCACTGTCCTCACTGAGCATATTAAATGTTATAGCCCATGACACCATAATTAAAAAGACTAACCAAGTACAGTTTGTTTGAAAATGCTGGCAGGAGAAGGCTTCTGTCTAAAAGGAACATGGAACCACGACTGAGATTCCCAAAACTGCATTTCAACAAACAACTTCTGGAACAATGTCCCATTAAAAAATGAGACAGAATCAGAGTTGTTTGGCCTTAATGCCCAGAGCCATATTTTATTTAAAACCAAACACAGCATTTAGCAGAAACCCCTCATATCCACTGTCAAGCACAGAGGTGAAGAGCTGATGTTTTGATCATGTTTTGCAGCCACAGGACCTGGGCACCTTGCAGACATGGTCTCGACTATGAACTCTTCTCTTTACCAGAGTTTTCTCGAGGCAAACGTGAGGCCATTTATCCAACAGCTAAAGCTTGGTTGAAATTTGGTAATGCAACAGGACAGTGATCTAAAGCACACCAGTAAATGTATATAAGAAAGGCTGGAAAAATAAAAGAATCAAGGCTCTGGAATGGCTTGGTCAAAGTCCAGACCTCAACGATGTTGTGAGAGACTGATAAAGTCATACAATATGTATACTATTATAGGTAGCAGACCTATGTGTATCTAAAGCACATTGTTTCCTCATCATAGACTCCCTGCAGTATGTTAATATGCATAAGAGTCTTCAGCACATACAAAAGAAAAAGAAAACATTTAGGCTATGCAACAAAAAAGATTAATGACATTTGTGTGTCATGAACACTTAACAGGACATGTTAATGTAGAGTGGGAATCCATTTATACACATCAAACATATCTTCAATGTTACATTTACAGTTATTGTGAAACAAAAGCTAGAAACAAGATCTGGGAGAATCCTCCATGGATCCTCCATACTGACGCTGCTTCCAGCAACATGACTGACAAAGGAAAACAGATCCTTTTACACTGTTTTTAGGCCAGATGCCAATCACTGATGAAATTAGGAAACCTTCAGCTTGGCAGACTTGGAAGAAAGGCTGCAAATTCAAACAGCAGGCTGGTCCTCAGATTTCAAAAGCAGATGTGAATGAGGGAGTCAGCCTCTGGTTTTGAAATATAATAACTTAATGGAATCAATGTCCAAACACAAAGTCTATGTAAATACAGTATTACTGGGGATGAAATCACGTGAAGGTGAATATTCATCAGTTATTGCTGAAGTCTGTTTGACTTCTAAGTACAGTCAGTACATCATTTTAAAATGTACATACTCAAGCATAATCTGAAGTGTGAGAAAACTGGAGATTGTAAACTTTACAATAAGTTTAAAGGAAGTGCAGAAAAAACTGCAAAATCCAGGACAGAATGTTGACTTTAATTTAAAAAATGAGAAATTATTGTTCTAGTGTTTATTTTATAATAAGGACTGACTGTCTGTAATATTTGTTAGTGTTGATGTAACAATGAAATGGGATTTGGAACATTTTCTAGCTCCTATGATGTGGCACAACTGGGCTTCTGTTCTTGATGTAAAGGCTCAATGTTGTGTTTAATATTTTTTATATCACTCAGTTACTAGTAAAATGTTACGAACTCCATTTCCTCTCTTATTTCAAAGTGCACAAAGCTCCTGAAAAGTTAAACAGTGTGTTAAGTGTAAGAGTGCTGGGACTTTGGCTCACCTGGACAGGTAGAAACCTGTTTGACCGACAGGAAGGTGAGAAGGAGGAAAGAGTGGGTTGAGATTACCTGTGAACTCACTTTGCCCTGGGCAGCGTGGTCAAAGCTTACTTCATATGAGTGTGGGGGAGGGAGCAGATGTCAGAGTAAAGAGGAAAGAGAAGTGATGGAAGGTGCGAAAGAACCTGGAAAACTCTTAAGGAACATCCGTCATTTTTTCCTTTCGATTCTTCCTGGTATTTTAACTTTTATTGATAATATGAAAGTGGAGAAAAAGAAACGGGAAACATTGAGAGAATGGGAGAATTTGACATGCAAATAAAAACCCCAGCCAGACTTGAACTAGGGACGCTGCATTTATGAGGCATGCAAATAACCATTTATCTACCAGTGCACTCCCCTCTGCAGCTGACACGCTTATTTATCCCGCTGTTTCAACATTATATTAGGTGCAGATGTTGTGGCCCTTTAAACAGCATTCATTAATGCAAAAGAATGATTATGATGCATTTTTAGATGTATACTGTGGTTTTGTGGTAATGTCATAAAACATGAAGCAAAACACAGTGTTAAAATATTAGCTACACTTTCAATGTGTAGTACTGACAAGTCTCAAAACTGAAAAGAAACTTTATCTATTTATTTTGTATTTACCAACATGCTTAAAAAAAGTTGAAGTTAAATAACGTGCAGTCCCTGAGGTTAAACTGTTATTTGGCTGTCATTGAATATGGTAAGGGGTTAAAGGTCAAAGGTTAAGGGTTAAGAGCCAATGAGATGGGCAAGGCAGTAAAGACAGATCTGTACAAACCTGCCTTTACACTCCAGGGTCTGATACCATGTTTATTCTTTAAACAGACACAGCATGTGAAGTCCACACATAGTACACACATGTGCCCAAACACACACTATAGTACTATAGTCACTAAAATGAAATCACTATTTTTTTTTTTTCATACGGGATAGAGGGTAAAACAAGCCAATCCAAAATAAAACAGTATGAAAATGTAGCTAAAAGTTAGGTTTAGTTAAAAGTAAGGAGATCAATGTAAGAAAACAATCTATTAGCAACAATAACTTCTGTTGGACAGTAAGTTCTCTTATACAACACCGATATTTGCCAAAAATTCAAGCCCAGACCCAGATTTTAGTTTGCATACGCTCTTTTTCCTGCTCGACTCTTTAGAATTCATGGTTTTCTGAGACCAGGACACCTCAGCAAAGCTTCCTGATTTAGAAAATGAAAAGAAATCAGATCTGTTCATTGTACTGTACATACATGCCAGAGATGTAAGTGAGGGTAGAGGAAAGCTCAGTTAAGCACTTGTTTTTTAAACTTTGGATTAAATCTGCTGACATTGATACTTGACAGTTATACACAAAATTGCATCTTGGACAAGCACAGTGTTCATCTCTGATAATACTCTAAATCAGCTCATGTTACACAAGGGCACCGTGTTGTGTAAGCAACGGTGTAGTTAAAATAATTATACTTTACTGATCCCCTCAAGGAAATTGTTGTTGGACAGCTGCGCTACTGTTAGCAAACAGTCATCATTGGCGCCCTGAAAACACACACTCTTATCCATGCTCACACAGACATGTACTGTACACAAGTCAACCCATGTTATAAAATTATTCACATACCAATATGAACAGTCCCTCTCATGTTACATTAACCACAAGTGGATTATGTGGCTACAAATACAAGCTGAAAACAAAAAAGAGAGTGACTAGTTCATAAACTTCTCACGATGCATTTGAAGCAGGTGTAAATATGTGTCGCAAGAAAATGCTGCATTTTCCAAAAAAGATTTAAATCTTTGTAAGAACAAAGGCCAAGTTCAATTGTAGTGACTCATTCCATCAAATTCCATTTAAATAGCACTGAGCTGGCGGAAACACTGCAGACAGATAGGAGGGAAACACAAGTAGAGACACAAACAGATAAACAGACGAAAGGAAAACCAGAAATAGACACCCTTAAAACTTCCAAGATGTACGAGGTCAAAGGTCATGGTCTCTTGGTGAACCCCCTGGGCCCTCTAAACACTTAGTCTGATCCCCATGACTGAGCCAACAGTGGTGACTGATGGGACAGCAGGGTCCTAACCGATGCAACTGACAGGTTGCCACAGTGACTGACAGGTGATGACAGCGTTACCACAGGAACCGACAAGCAGTGATAGACAGGCTGCTAAGAAATATGTATGAAGGAGCTGAGCCATGCTGAGCTGCAGAGAGGAGGGATTAAGTGTACAATGGGCCTGAGATTAGTAATCAAACCACAATATCCTTCCACCTTGATGTGCAATAACATGGTGCTTGACTTCAAGGTGGTATTGTGTTTTATTACTCTCTTCTGATGAATAGTCCGACCTCTAACATGAAGGAGGGACATGTTGGCAGGTTATGACAACAAACATTTCAGTACTAAGATCACATTCAGCTAAAGAGCATTTGCTCACAGCTACTTTTCAAAAGTATCATCTTAGATGAAAATCTGTCGACAGCTGTCATCTAATACTGATCAATGTCGTCAGTTCCTCCGAAATTAAACAAATCATTGATTATTATAATATAATTGTTATTAAATGTATAGACACCAAAAGCAAGCCATTTTGCTGTGGTATTTATTTGAATGCCGCCAGAAACGAAAATCAGTAAAACAGTGCTTGGCACAGATGCATCTATAATATAAAATGATAAACTCTGAAGTACACTTTAATTTTGCTGCTTGGTCCTCATAATACTACACAAACACTACATAATTAGTACTTGTTAAGTTGTTAATGTGTAATGTGATGTGATAAATTAAAGGCCATATTACATCTACAAATACACCATGTTTAACTGTTCCCAATTTAATAAACTGCATTACTGTACCAACCAGAGCCAACAAGCACACAGCTAGTGATAACGCTTTGGTTAGCAACCGGTTTTGGCAAGTACAGGTGAGAAATGAGATGAGTAAGTTAGTATATGAGCATGAGTCACCGAAAGTGTGTGAATGTGTTTGTGTGTGTGTGTATGCAGTAAGGTGCAGCAAACTTAATGAATGCTACATAAAGGAGCACAGAAACCACAAGCTGGCTCACCTCCACATGGTAGAAATCACTGCCAATACTTCCCAGGTACTGCAAACACAGCTGTGAACACAAACACACTTTCTCTACGACAGCGACAAAAACGATGACACACACCAAACTAAAGTTGAGCTCTTGGTTGCTGGGGACAATAATCATATGTGGCATGTCTCAGTCATTAGCTGACCAAAAGTAAGTTCAACAAGACATACAGCAAATACATAAAATAACTTTTATGACTATATTAACTTAATTTTATTATTGTAAACATAATAGAATGTATACAATAAATACGCTACAGTAAAATGTGACTGTGATTACTGCCGCTGAACTATCATCAGTATTTAGGTTCACTATAACTGTTCCCATGTCCTATCAGTGATTTACTATAATGTTGGAGCTCTATTCTATGGAGGTTCAAAAATCTGAGGCTTCAAATTTAAATTCAGCACACTGGTTTCACGTATTCTTTCCTACTGTCTTTACTCTCCTGTCTTTCGCTGTCACTCTTCCTCCTTGCAGTCTCCTTCTCATTTGCTTGTCTATCAAGAGGGAAATGAAAGTGGGATCATGCCACACAGTGAAGAAAAGGATTATTTGTTGGTTAAAAATCCTTCACGTCTCAACTAATCCCAAGTGTTTAAGTGTACTAAGCTCCTGAAAAGACTGGGGAATGACAGGAATGGCTGTGTGTGTGTTTGTGCGCATGTGTGTGAAATACTTGCTGCTCCAAGCCCTAATGAAGCTCTGCTGGTGGTTTCATAACTTACATCAGAAAACTGACCAATGGCACACAAGGTCACCATGCAACGAGAGTGTGGGCTGATCCAATCAGAGGAAAGTACAGCGCTGGGACTGTAAGGTGGCTAGAGGACATGAGGTGGAAGAGGAGGAGGTGAGCTTGCTCCAAAAAAAAAAATCGGATTCTGAGAAGCTTAGCAGGAATTTGCCCAGAGAAATTGTCTTATTATTATGACTTCTTTGTCTAGCTGATGCCTTTATCTCTAAGCTGAATTGGAGGGATAATGGTGGGAAACAGTTTCCTTGATAATTAGGTCTAAGTGCCCTTGTTTAGTTTGCCACGGCATTACAGCTCTGTTAGCAGCTACAGCATGAAGTGTGGTCATGAATTGGTACCCCCACACTATTTCATAGTTGACGTGTTAAAGGAATTAAATACCTTTTCGAATTTTAATTGTTTATCAGCAGGAACCTCTTACTTGGTGGGAAAAGTTTCTGAATTCTTTTCCTACAATAGGTCATCATTCAGTAGTGAAGCCACCAGGCACAAGTAGAATGTAACATTCGAAAGGAGGGAGGCCTTCAGCCTGAGCAAGCGACAGTAAAGAACATAAAGACTGTTACAGTCTGTACCCCTGGACAAAGAAAACAGTGGCTTGCATGTGGCTCAGTTGGGAATGAATGGCAGCCTGGCCTCATGTTTGAACATGGTGAGCGTCTGTCAGTGTGTCAGGCAGTAAATAATGTCTTTTTACTTTGAACAGCAAGTTTGTTCATGTTATTTCAAATCGGAAAATTTTAATGGCTGTAGGGATTTCTCTGGGCAGTGTTTGGTCTATGATTTATTTTTGCTGATCTTGACTGCAAATGGTGCTGGTATTCCACAGCTTTACTGAGCAAGAAAGAATTTCTTTATTACTACTGCTAGTGTAAGGCTCCTGTGAAGAACTGACTCATTAGACAAGGCATGGACAACCTGAGATGCAGCAGTAATGTTGTAGGAGAGGTTTCATTTTGGCAAGTATAAGCTTGAGTAGTATCTAAGCAGACATCCTCATCTGAGTATCTTAATCTCACGACAACGGACAAAGGAAGAAGGGATGAATAGAGAAGAGGGGGATGGGTTTGTGTTAAAGTTCAGTTGTCATGCAGTGACAGTTGCATTATAGTGTTATGTCACATTTTTTGCATTTGTTTTGGATGAAGAGTCCTTTGGGAACAACTGTTCACTCAGGTTCATCTCAATCGTCTGGAGACGCGTTCAAATTCTTTAAAGCATTCATCATGTTTTTGATATAATGGAGCAACTACCGTATTAGTCTGGACATTTTTAAAAGCTAAATGTAACTGTGGCATGCAGAACAATTAAAAACACAACAATTGTTTGTTTTATGTTTTTTATAACACAGATTTTTTTTTTTTTTTAAAGCAGGTTAATGCCAAAACCCCACTGCCACTTCTAGACAGATGTCTTCTATGCTGCAAAACAGTGAGAGCGAGGGGAGAAGGAAATGGGTTTTTGTGCGGTAATACCAGCCGTCTAAGTGCTTTATCTCTTGTCTCATTGTCTCTGAATCCCAAGGACAAACTGTGGCGGGCAAAGCCGGCTGGTCACAGTCTGTCAGCTAAAGAGCTGTTCATCCATCTCTGGCCTCATCTCCCGACGAACACACACTAACATCTTTAAATAGCCTGTGTGTCTTTCCACCTATAGCAACAAGCAAATCACAGGAATGCACGAATACACCTTCGCCTGGCTAAATGTACAATCAGTCTTCAGGTGGTTGTCAATCTAAATCGGTCGGGGCAAGTGGAGCACAGCACAAGATACAACATAACATCTGTGCTGTGTTTCTTTTATATTCTTCCTTTTTTTTCCTTTACATTGCATCTCTCTAGCTGTCAATATATAATATTTATAACAATTAACCTTGTGTCTTGTCTGTGAAGGTTCTAGGTCATCCAGGTCATGGTTATCCCAAAGGTTCTGTTCAGAAGCAACTGGACTTAACTCTTGAAGACGTCTCGCCTTTTATCCAGAAGGCTTCATCACTTCTGACTGGCTGGAGTTGCAGGCTTATAATTGGAGTAATTATGAGCCTGGGAACATTAAAAAGCCTCAATAACCTGTCGAAGTATTTCTATTTGGCCTCGATCTCTGATTTATCTTGGCTTCTTCACTATCCTGCGCAATTAGCCATTAATTTTAACTTTCACACTTTGATAGCTCACATTTAAAACATGCACTAACAGGACAGTTTAATGTATTTTATCTGTTTGCAGTGGTTATAAGCCTGCAGCTCCAGCCAGTCAGTCAGAACTGATGAAGCCTTGTGGATGGCAGGCGAAAGGTCTTTAAGAATCAAGAAACCAGTCCAGTTGCTACTGAACAGAACCTTTAGCATAATATTGTGTCTTGATTTCTACAGTAGTTACAACTTAAATCATCCTCAAGCAAGATTTCAAACCTCAATTTAGCATGTGGCTCTGGATCCTACTGGAAAAAGGAACATTTATTCTCTTAATGCTTTTCTTCCTCCTCCTCTTTTTCTCTTCTACTAATGCTTTTCACATGCTTTTTTGTGGTTTGACCCTCTTCTGGTTTAACTCACCTTGGCTCACTGCTCCAGGAAATACCTGTCCTCATCTGACACACAAGGTTGGATAACCAAATACATATGACACAAAGTCTGCTCAACCAATGGCTTCTAGTTGCACTGGCTGATTGACTGATTAATGCAGGACTGCAGTCAAGTCCACCTTTGCCAAATCCAAGTCCAGGTTATGTCCAGGCTTGTTCAGTCTGAGTCTATGCCTGGATGAGATAAAGAGTAACATATTTTATAATATTTGAGACAATAGTTTTGTAACTTTTGTGATGCTAGAGATAACGTGTCTATGATGGCGCATGCGTTTTTGATCATTACTAAGTATGATTATAAACAGACTTAAGTCCGGATTTGGATTCAAATAATACAGACCTTTCCAAAAATTGTGATAGTTTTGTATGGCTAATATTAGGTTTTCTGAAGCAAATGTAGCCACATAATCTATTGCTACATGCCTCCCACTAACTAAAAGATACATGCAAAGCCTAAGTGCCCACACCTGAAGCCATCCAAAACACAAACAAGGTGTGCGATACACTACAAATGGAGAAGATAAAGTGGAGCTGAGTGATGGCGGAAAACCTTTTTTTTTCCTGACTTGGCAGGTGCTCTAGTACAAAGAGCATCTGTTACTCATACAGAAAATAACTGGGTAAACACTACAGACAATTACTATATACAGTCCAGTTACAGACACACAAACACACAGATATCCAGGAGCCTGACATCTGAGTTCAGTAACTCACATATCAAGATACAGCTTTTATGTGGTCTTAAACAAATGTGGACATAAACACACACTATAGGGAGAGAAACACGTCTTTAATAAAACCTGGTGCATCTGTCAACAATGCTATGAATACATGCTTTGACCACAGCAGAGGCCCCTGTAGGTGTGTTTTCCTGAGTGAGAGGACATGAGCAACAACATACCTATCCATTCATCACACTGACAGGACAAATAAAGTCAAACTGCTCTTTAAGTAAAGGGGAAAATACCTTAAATAGAAAATACTGACTAGGTATTAACTACATGTACGCACACACAGACACGTATCTCTTGGCACATCGTCAGATGCAGGCGGTGATGGCGCAGACGAGCTTTGATGTGGGAATCAAAGTGTTGTGAGAAGCTGCAAACAGATAAAATACATTAAACTGTCATGTCAGTGCATGTTTAAAATGTGATCTATCAAAGTGTGAAAGTAAAAATGAATGCCTAATTGCGCAGGTGAAGAAGCCAAGATAAGTCAGAGATCGAGGCCAGATAGAATTACTTGGCAGGTTATTGAGTCTTTTTTTATGTTCCCAAGCTCATAATTACTCCAAACAAAAGTAAACAGAAGCTTGTGAAAACAAATGATAAAACACTAAATGTTTTTCAGATCTGAAACCAGTAGAATTAATAGTGGATGTTAAAATAATATGATATATGTGGATGAATATCGCAGTGAAGGCATTAGCAAAGGGACTCAGTGCTAAGCGCAGAGTTTTTGTCTTGCGGTTGGAGCTGCAGTGTTGTAATCAGTATGTGAGTCAACATCCTGATTACAGTCCAGCGTCACATTCTTTTAAACTCAGCTGTGATGATTAGCATGTAGGTTAGCCTGGGCGGAGGTGTGAGAGTGCACAAGCATACCGGTGTGTTCGTGTGTTTGTATACTGACCTTTTATGTCTATATTATTGTAATTCTTCTTCTTTATGATAAAAATCCACCTCTGGAATCATACTTGTACATATGCAACAGAATGACATGACTGTGAATCTGCTATTGATGCATCTGCATTCAACAATCCAATTCCAACTTCAGGTCTGTGAACTTTAAATGTCCAGAGTACAATTGACAATATTACTCACCACTGCATTAACAGAGCTGAGACGAGTTCTTTTTAGGATCTGAAGTCATAACAAAGGTTTATCATAAAAATGAATATGGAAAAAAATATGGAGAATGTTTTTTTTTAAGAGCTCAACAAAGAAGGTATTCTTTCAAACACCTGATTAAAGTACTGTACTAAGTTCAGTGTTGTGGTATTGTACTTACTGCAAATTTTATGCTCATACTTCACAACAAATATTGAACTTTTTATCTTCCGCTAGATTTATTTTACATGTTAATTATATGAGATGAGGGAAATATATGAGGTGTAATATTCATACAATCCAAACATCCAGCCTGTAGACATTTATTAGAAAGCACTTTTTTGTATAAGACCTACATATTTAAACGTATCTGTATTTAACTTCTTATCATTGTCATTGTAAATTTGTTTAAGGACTTTTATTTACAATTCCTTCAATGGGTCAACATAGTTGGCCAATAAAGTAAGTCACACATGTAACATGGTGATGGTAGATAACATACCTAGCAAATGAGATATGTCTGTCTTTTACTGACAGACATATCTCATTTGCTATCTCACTCACTTGCTAGAATCTGTGCAAATTTCCTTTGAATCATAATCAGTGGATTTATTCAGACTTTTTATTCCCATCTATAACCTTATCAAACTCACTCTACAAACTAAGTGTGTGTGCCCATGTGTCTTCCTGTGTTATGTGAGGGTATACCTACCTATTTGTGTGTATCAAATTCAGCCTTAGCTACGGGTGCTGATGTTAGGTTTCAGTAGATGTGGGTTTGGAGGATTACCTGCATTACCTGATTTTTATCATCTTTGGCAGCTTCGACAAGATGAAAGATGCTCCATCATCATTACCTTAGTACATTATTCGCATACAACAAA
This sequence comes from Helostoma temminkii, assembly GCA_900302695.1. Lineage (NCBI taxonomy): Eukaryota > Metazoa > Chordata > Actinopteri > Anabantiformes > Helostomatidae > Helostoma > Helostoma temminkii. The sequence continues at coordinate 9,538 of OMLM01007698.1, read as the reverse complement.
TTCCAGAAGTACTGTTAGGGAGGGATGTTCAAATTCTTCTGGGGAACCTTCAGAAATAGGGAACAAAATGCGGGGACAATGTGGGCGGGACAAAGCATGTTAAAAGGGCTACAGCATAAAGCTGTAGTCTGTTAGATAAGATGATGGAAATGTGACTTTTCATTTAGTCCCTCAGTTAATCTGCCCATAGCTTCCTCCTCAGTCATTCAATCTGATCACAGCACCAGGTTTTTCACTCCACTGCCGTTCTTTCTGTTCCAAAGGGTTCTCCTCACCTTCACCTCTGGTCGTCATCCACTGGGACTGCAGAGATGCAGGTTCAGGCAGGCCTCTTTACCACCAGGCTTGAGTCTAAATAGGATTTACTTAAGCACATAGTCTACTAGAAATGTAATTTATTAAGTAAAGATTTGCATTTGTGTCACAAGTCTGATGTCATCTTTGAAGTCCACTAAAGAATATAAGTGTGTGTGTGTGTGTGTGTGTGTGTGTGTGTGTGTGAGAAACACAACTGGCATGAACTATTCATGTGGACCTCCACCTCAAGTCTTTGTATTTGTATTTTTCAGAAATCTATTTTATGCTTCTGACTTATTTTTTGCCCCAGGTTTCGCCTCCCAGATAACACACAGGCTGAATATCATCTTGCAGGTTTGCTAATATAATGTGTTGCTTTGAGAGAACAACTGAAAACCTTTTTAAATTTTACCCTGATCATATTCATAGATATATACAACCTTTCCTAGATATAAGGAAGATAAGATTTCAACTGATTAAACTGGATCATCTATCCTACCACATCCAAACAAGCTTCCTTTTACACATACAAGCAAGCATAGTAGGAAAACACAGACTATTATCTAACATGCAAATGTGCACACACACAGCTGTATTGCAGCTGTATGCCCTACAGCTGCTCAGAAACTACTTTGTTAGAAACAGTTTTTGTATGGACCTCACAGATGTAATGCACTTCAGAGTAATCACTGTCACTCCTGTCAGGGCTGTGAGTAGATAAATAACCTGTTACACGCTTTTTTTTTTTTTAAAAGGAGTTCAGCACTCAGGTGCAGAGGAGTTGAGGTTTTTTAAGTCACTATTTTTTACTCTAAGTCAACAAATCCTGATGTTACATGAGTTGAGTGTTTCCACACCACTGACAAGTCATAAATCATAATTTTTTAGAAGCAACGATATTATCATGAGCACTAAAACAATTCATAATTTTAAAACATACGGTTTTTAAGCTTATCCTTAATATGATGATATGCAATAGTAACAACGTGAGACACCTAAAATTACTACTACTGTACTTTCATCGCAAAGTTGCAGTAATAGGTCACAAATCGTTCCACACAAGGCAATAGCAACTGGAATTAAGAAAGTATTCAGCCCTTTTTCAATAACACATATGAACTAATCCCTGCACAATGAAAGAAATAAAAAGAAACAGAAAATAGAAACAAAACTATACAATCCAAAGAACTGTAAAAACTCAAGTAAAATCGGGATAAACATATCACCTTAGTAGCCCATTTCACATAGCCACACTGTCCTATAGCTTAAAAGGTGTTTCCATCTTTAAGATGCTTTTGCCTATTCACAGTGCACTTTAAAACGCCTCAAAGACGTTCCAGTGTGTGTTCCACACAGGTACCAGCATCAGTTATTCATTGCCTTCAAAACATTATGGTGGATCAACTATGATGTGCTTTTGCTAGTTATGCACATTTAAGACATGATTTTAAACACAGGTGATGCTACATGAGTACAACATGAACATAAAGAAGTATGGTTACACATTCAGTTTCCTGCGGCAACACTACTGGGATCAATATGACCAGCAGCTCTGGAGTAGGAAGGAATTAAAAAGTGGTTAAGTATATGGTGTTTTCCAAAAATCCCTTTTGGCTTCTCAGATACACCAGCCAGGTAAAGCATAACAAGTTTGTCCCATTGCCCCTGGGTCTCAGACTGTTCTAATGTCCTTGTACTAGACATGTGATGGTCTGTGCACCCAGAAAGTGGCTAAGTATTTAGCAATGTTACTGAGTTAATGCTACTGACACTTGGTCTGACAGGGGCTCCTTCATTGTGTATTTTGGGAAGTCCATAAAGGCAAGGGGTTATTTCCCCCAATATAAAAATGCTGTTAAGTTCCACTGCATGGCAGATTTCTAAGTGTTTTACTTCTGCGGTCTCTTAGGTTTCTCATGTGTATTGATCTTTCAAGAGCAAAATTACTTTATGCTAATCTGTAGTGTTTGGGACAACAGTGCATCTACCTTTGTCTGCAGGCAGTTTGTTGATCATTTCATCTGCCAGGGCACTTCTGAGGTTGGATTGTGGCAGTTGTGCACTGGAAAGGGCTGCAAAGACTTTAAGCTGTAGTTGTAGTTGTAGATTGTTATTCCAGATGGCAAATTCTGTAGCTGGAAAAAAAGTCTATAATATGAACCTGGTTGAATGTGATGCTAACATTTAGAGCTTGGGGTAAGACCTTTACCTCTGATTGAGTGAGCTACCATCTGAGATATTCTTCACTCATTTGTTTGTCCTTTCTGTTGTGGTCCCGTCATCTTTCTTTCTCCAGGGAAGCTGGTCAAACTTTTTTGTTTGCCTCTTCCTTCCTTTGCAGGTTTGGGCCAGTTGTGATTTCCAGACCAATTCTATGACTGCATCCAGTACTGGCTTGGGTAGAGTGTCATAGTTCCTGGTGAAGATAGTCTATCCTGTGTTTCAGAAGGTCTGTGGTGTAGTGGACCTGTCTCACTAAGCGTCTGTTCAGGTTCTTCTGAAAGATCTTGTGCAGCATAATGGAAAAAATTGAATAAAACGTGTTGACTTTGTAGGCCAGGCCACCTTGTATTATTCACAGCAGCTTTTTTATCTTAAATTTTGTGCCTAAACATTTTCAACTTGCAATGTTGACATATAAATGAATGCATTCATGTCCACTAATGTGTCTCCACTGTATATGCATTTACACTTTCCATTAACTTGCATACTGTCATACAGTACCATTACAGATCTAACTAAATGCAAATTTGAAAAATTCCTAATTGTCTGAAATGAACTAAATTCTGACACAAAACATTGGCTCTCTGTACAAATAGTATTTTTTCCTCTTGAGTTAGTTTATTGTATACTGCATGTGAAAGCCTACTGTAGGCCACAATTAAGAAAACACTTCTGATGTCTGTCAATTTGTTTCAGATTTTAAAGCTGTGTTGCTAAGCTTGATGTCCTGCTGGAAAACGAGAACCTGACCAGGCAAGATTTGGCATGGATGAACATGGATGTGCTGTAAACCATGTTCATGTTTGCAAGTAGTAAATCTCTTTACAGCTCACTGAGCTGACACAGGAAGGAGGGGTGTGATGGATGGAGTGTAGAATGAGAGAAAAGATGGGAGGACAGGTGAATGAAGGAGAAGGTTGTGTGTTTTACCAACACCAGTTGGGGAGAGAAACAACTGACTCGAGGGCAAAAAGCAGGATCTGGATATTTTGCTTAAGGCGGAAAAGCAATGTCCAAAACTGAAACTGCAAGTCATATGAGATGACATGTGGCTTGTATGAAAGGTTCATAGTTCAGGGTATTGAAGCTGTTAGTGGTTTTCTGTGTTTGACTCAAACTCTTCATTCCTCATTTTACCTCAAACGTTTCCATAATCAAAGAAATTACGAAAATGAAGATGATGATGATTCAGAAGAAGAACAATCTGCATGTTACAATCAATTCCAGAAATCTGTTTTGGTGAAAATAAAGAGCTTGAAAAGTCTGGTCTAGAGCATTGGAACAAGACACCAAAACCCTGGTCACACATCAGATGCTTCCTGGAAATAATTCGTATTTGGAAATGATCAAACAGTTCAAAGTCCTGAGGCAAACGTTCTGTTATTTTCAAAAATAAACCGCTGCCATTTAAAACAAGCCAATCTTCAATATGAAACTCTCTCCAAATTTTTGCAGAATTACAAATACAGAATCATTTCTTGTTGAATTTCCTACAAGTCCTCACATAAAACAACAAAATATAATATAATCCAACAAATAATTGCAGTGTTTAGAATAATCAATAATCAACAAATCATTTCAAAGTAGATGAATATGGAAATACAAAACTAACTTAGCTGATGTGAAACAGTCATCCAACTTCTATCTTCTATCTTCATTCTTCTTTCTTCATACCCACACACATGCATTAATAAACAGAACAAGCAGCCTGTGCAGCAGCAGAGGACAGATTTTGCTCTTGGCCTGACGATGGTTTAGAAACATGGGTCAGTGCTCCAGAAGAATGTGCCAGCAACATAAAGACATGTCTGTAATAATACCTGTAGTAACATTCTTGGTGGGTTTCGTTTCCTCCAACTTTTAGAAAGTATGTTACAGACAAAGATGCACATTTGTCATGTAATATTTAAATATTTCTGTGTTTTTACACAGTCTTACAGTGCTGTGAAAAAGAATTTCAAAAAATAAGGCAAATACTTTATTTTCTTGCACATTCTTGCAAATTACTTAAGATCATCATCGTCATCATCATATTTATCATCAATCATCAAACAAATTTTTATATTACACAAAGATGTCCTGAGTAAAACAAAATTGCAGGGGAAGGGGAAAAAAGCTGCCTGGCCCTATGTGAAAAAGTAATTGCCTTGGCTTTGGACTCCAGCGAACCGCAGTGAGAGCTCTTATCCACAAATGGAGAAAACTTGGAACAGTGGTGAACCTTCTCAGGAGTGGCCAGCCTACCAGAATGACTCAAAAACACACAACGAAGACTCATCCAGGATGTAATAATAGAGTCCAGAACATCATCTAAAGAACTGCAGGCCTCATTTGCCTCAGTTAAGATCAGTGGTCATAATTCAACAATAAAAAAAGAGACTGGGCGAAAATGGCATCCATCTGAGTGTTCCAAGGCAAAAGCCAGTGCTGACCAAAAAGAACACAAAGGCTTGTCTTACATTTGCCAAAAAATATTTTTTCGTCAATACTTCTGGGCAAATATTATTAATAATAATAGATACTTTATTGATCCCCTTGGGGAAACTGTTGTTTGGACAGCTGCATGTATAGAACAGTGCTACTACAGGGATTCAGTGTCTTGTCCAAGGACACCTCAGCTTGTGGCCACGGGAGGACCAGGAATCAGACCTGCCAACCCTGGGGTTAAAAGACGACTGCTCTACCAGATGAGCTACATGCCGCCCCAAATATTCTGTGAGAAAAGTGAGAGAAAAGTTTAACTCAGATATAACAAGGTGTTCACCTTGTTCAGGCAGGTTTGGACAGCTTTTTTCCCTTTATTCATTTAAAAACGGCATTATGCATTTACTTTGCTTATTTTTGTGTAATATTAAAACTTGTTTGATGATCTGAATCCTTAAAGTGTGACAAATATGCAAAAAAATAAAAATCTGTACAGTATTTTTCTTACAATTGGCTCCTCATTGAGTTACGTGAAGTATCACTATCTGAGACATATGACCAGGTTCATCTAAATAACACTTCCCTCACTGCTGGTGAAGAAGAGATAGGTGAGCAGATGTCACACAGATGTTAAAAAACATAGAATTAGAGTACAGGCCTAGGTGAAATGAAATTTTAAGAGGGACAAACAGGTCACTGACACTGAACAAAGCAGACTGACAATCCTTCACGATGCTGAATTAATCTGTCCTCTATGAATATTTATTTCTCATTACAGCTGACACCCTGAATAGTGCTGCCAGGTGGAACCAGTGAACATCTGTGAAACAAATGAGCATCAAACACAACCATATGTTCTCAAAAAGGATTTTTTCTGTTGATCATTTACGGAGTCCTCTCTCTGGAAAACACATTAATTTAACAGCTCATCCTCAGCTGGTGTTTTCTGCTGGAGCAGTTTACCAACATCTTCAGCAGCATCTCAAAAAGAATATTTCTATAAGGACAGTCAAATGATGCTGCATGACTTCCACCATAAAAGATCCCAGAGCAAATAAGCAGTTGGCATAGTACATGCACTAATTGGAAAGGAAAAACACGGTGTATTTTTGATAAGTGCCATGATTGTGTGTTGCCAAACACGGGCACTTTCACTGAATCCCCTGACACAAAAATGCCACTGACAGGATTTCCCTTGCCAAGTTTCACCTGAGAGAAACAACACACACTTCTAACAGTAACATGAACCAAGTGCACTATTATGCAAATAAAAGCTTGTACAGACATGAAAAAAATGAAATAATAAACTCAGACTCATACACATGAATGTAAAAACATGAGATTCAACATGATAAGCAGGAACGTTATTGATGCCAGATAATAAATTATGCCGTGCGTTGTAATAAACACAGATTCCCCCACGGTCAAATTCTTTCTTTTTGCCAATGTGAAGGCTGGACACTCAGGTGGTGACTCAAACAGCTGGAGGGGCTTAATGGGCAGCAAAATTTTATCCACAAAGTATTTGAGCTAACACTTCTAGTCCAATAGAACATAAAGTGAAGGATAATTCCAGTTTATTTAACCTGTTTCCCATATATACGACTATTGTAGGTTATGTTACTGTTAACTCTGCATTCAACACTTCCATTGTAGAGATTTGGGGGGAAACAAGGACCGTGTAAAACGTCTCTGAAGCAAACACTCCTTTTTTTCCTTTCTCTCTATGAAACATTTTCTCTCTCATGCTTTCACACACAGTGCTCTTTTTATCCTCTGTGCCACGCCGCTTCCATTCAATCAAGACCTCAATCAGCACAACCAATTAACTCAGGGGTCTGGGTGACTAAAACTCCAAAGCATGCTATCCATCACTGCACCAGTCTCTTTTATTCCCCACATACAGGAAATACACAAATGCACACGTCAGTGTAGCCAGTATCAGCAGGAGCATTTCCTTGTTCCTAGGTAAAGGCCATTAGTTCGGACCACCCTGCTGACCGTATGACGAAGTAACCTTTGACTGAAACAAAATCCATCAGGGACAGATCATCACTCTCCTTTTGTAACCTACACACATGGAAACACATGCACTTGCCTTCTGAGACATAAAGATACAAACACACAAAGAAACGCGAGCCAAAACTGCAACTCAGCTTTAAAACATGTAGATGTATATGTAATCAAACACACCTGCAAACACATGCATGAATAAACAAACAGCCACATGTAGCTGATCAAAAACCATGCAAAATATGGAAGAACTATGATGTGGATACTGTTAGTATTGCTGATATATTTTAAAACAAAGTTGTTCCACACAGAAAATCGGGTTAGCTGGATAAAACAGATGAACATATAATCATGAGAAATGATGCTTTAATACGCATAATAACCAATCCATTTAACCAGTAAGTGGAATTTTCAGCTATTATAGGCTCTGATCAATGAAAGGAGGGAAAACGAAATCTGCAAATATGATTATTTCAAAGGAATATTTTGATTGTCATCCTGTGGTATCTTCCTTATTATGTGGAAACACTGGCACAAGGCTGTGAAATGTGATGAATGAAGAAGAGAAAAAGGAAAATAAAGTCCATGGTTTCCAGGTTTGAGAAAATCACTGACTGCAAAAGGATTAATAACAAACCTTATTTGTAATTCTGTTACCCGTTTACTTTTGAGCCTCTGATAACAGGGAATGTGGCCATAATTCCCAAATGATTAGTCAATTTGATTTGTTAAAGCTAAAAGTCTGTATTTTAATGCCATCTCAACTACTTCATTTTAAATCTGCTCAGGCAGTCACAAAAATCACAAAATTGTGTCCCTGTTCAACCACATCTGGACTTGACAGTAGACCTGTAAGACCTGTATATCGCCTTGTTGTTTGTACAACACTACAGTATTTTGGCATAAACTAAAGTACTGAAACTTGATGACTTGGCAGTGGAGGGAAGTCGAGAGATCACAAAAGCTATGACAGCACTTCCTGAATAGAAATGACTGTGCAGTTACAGTATGTAACTTTTTAAAAGTGTCTATATCTAATATTAAAAATATGCTCCAAAACATACTTTAATGTGGATGCTTAAATTATATAATTGAATTAACTTGTTTCAGGCTACTACTTCCCAAAAGGTGGAGCTTTAAATATTTAGTAGTAGTTTGGCTTTATCACAAGTCAGCAATTCCACCACTGATTTGAGTAGCGTGTAGGTCTGAATTATTTTTTGTGTATACATATACATGTGTGTCTGAGCGATTTTCATACAGTAAGTTAAGTGCAGTGGGTATATGTATATGTACAGTGTGTACAGTATACTTATACCAATTAAGTGTGTCCTTTTTAAGTGTCTGTATTTAGGTGTGTGTGTTTTTTTTCCTGACTCAGCTCTTTGAGTGATCCACAGATCAAAGAGCAGAAAGTTTGAACAGTGCAGTGAAGATTCAGCAGCTGATGAATAAACATGAAGTGAGACATTTATGCAACGTACATATCCACACACATCTCTTTAAGAACAGCACATAAACACTACTGCAGCTGCTGTTGCAAGCTGCCTGATGAATTCTAACATAGGCACTGAGGAATGTACACAGTTTATGGTAAACGTGTGCACACCCATACATAATTTTTTAATTAAAAGGTCGAACGGTGTGGTACCAGAAACATTGCTCTAATAGACACAATAGTGGTGTGTGTGTGTGTGTGTGTGTTTCATTAAGTGGGACTCAGCTCCTGCCTGTTTTTCTTTGTACAGAGAAGGGGAGACAGGCTAATCCTGCATTTATGAAAGACACACACCCTCTCAGTGTCTGAAACCCACCCTGGATGAACCAACATGCAGTGCACTGGCCAAAATGAACGTGCAGAGACACAAAGAGAGAAGCATGTAAATGCACATGCACACATGAAAGTGCATGAGAGAGCAAACACATATTCAGCCTTCTATCTCTGCTCCACCCCACATGAAGCAGAAGCCTTTGGCAAACACTTGACTGATGGATAACGTGTTGTGGACTTCAGCAGCCAATAGCACGTTAATCTCCAGCCAGGCCATAGAAAAGACACTACAGTGGAGAGGAAAAGAGAAAGAAAACACTGAAGGATAAATGGCTTACAAAGAGACAATCTTTCTGCATATTTAAAATATTAAAACACAACTAACATTTGCTAAATTGTTTCTCTTATTAGAGCTGAACAAATTATTTTATAGTGACCAATGTATGTTTTATTTATTTTTAAAACATAATTTTTGAGAGAGTAGAGAGGGTGTCTGCCTTCTGAATCCTAAACCTGAACTAGGAGCTTGATAGCGGTGCAGCACCTCTCACTTTCATCAATTCCAATTAAAGATTATTCACATCACATGTATAAACTCGTACAAAATATTTGTGAATTTCACTGTAAATGTTTTGATTTCAGCAGCTGATTTTTTTCATTGTTTGGTGCAATTAAAATGAGCTGTAGTGTTAAATAACTATTGATTTTATAGTCTACAGACTGAACAAAAAACTGTGTAATCAAGCACTAAAATGTTTTACTTCTAATATCCACAGCTTCATTAGAGACAAAATCATACATCATGTACTC
>OMLM01007697.1:159765-192975 GCA_900302695.1 Helostoma temminkii | reverse complement strand
TATTATATGAATACTTTATTATGAGGGTTGCCATTGGCAACCCAAATGAGGGAAGAATAAAACAGAAAAACAGTACTGTATAACTAGTTTTTAATACTATTTTAAGTAATGCTTCTATAATGCTTTTATTTTGAGCCATTACAAGAGAAACCTGCAACAACCTCTGGAGGTCAGGGTTGAAAAAAGAACAAAGGAAGAGGAGAAAATACGTGGAAAAGACTGAGGTAATGTCCTGTATTCATGTACAACATACGTACTGTTGGAGTATTATGATTCTTCTATGCTTCTATGGATATTAATAATGTTTGTGGAGCGGGGCCAAGGTCTTTCTGTGTGGACTTTGCATGTTCTCCCAGTGTTTGCGTGGGTTCTCTCCGGGCAGTCCGGCTTCCTCCCACAGTCCAAAGACATGCAGTCATGTTAACTGTAGAATCTAAATTGCCCGTAGGTGTGAGTGAGAGTGTGAATGGTTGTTTTTGTCTATATGTGGCCCTGCAATAGATTGGCAGCCTGCCCAGGGTGTATCCTGCCTCTCGCCCCAGTGACAGCTGGGATAGGCTCCAGCAAAACCTCGACCTCTACGGGGACTAAGCGGTTCAGAATATGGATGGCTGGAATAATGTTTGCTAATTTAGCTAAAGTTAAGAGTAACATGTGTTGATAAATTTGAGTCTAGTTATAGACTGGCTATAGTCCACCTGATGTGTTTTTCTTAAGTCTTGAGTGACAAAAAGTCAACAGAACTGATCGTTATCATAGTAAAAAACTGATCATGAGCAGATTTGTTTTTGTTTATTTTACCTACCACCTAAATGGAATAACATTGGTCAGAATTGATTCAAAATATGAAAAGCAAAAAGTCATCACATTGTCTGAGCCCTCCAGTTTAGGATGTAATTATAGATGTGACTGAGAGGGTGTGGCCGGGTGGGTCTGAGAGTGTGTTTGAATGTAGAAAATATTAAAGATAAAAAAAAACTAGGGCAGAAACTCTAATTAAATAAAACAAACACATGGATCATGACACTAAACACACTTTAAAGATGAGCACCATTAGTTTTGCAGACATTTGGTCACAGAACAAGGTAGCTGAATTTTTGTTCCTGCTCATGGCAAAAGATTAAAAGTTAAAGGATCGTCAAAGTTATCACAAGTGTCGAATGTAATGATAATCCATTCAATAACTATACTGGCATTGAAAGAATAGAAAATACATTTTTTGAAAGCTTGGTGATCATCTTTTCAGCCCTTCATTTATTTTATAATAGAAAAAAATATTCAGCAAAAATGTTTGTAACCTAAAGATAGTAAGCAAAGCTTGACTTGAGCAAACAGAATGAGTTCCTCACAGTGCTATATTTGTTTTATCTTGACTTGTATTGTTCCAAATAAACCCGCAGAGGATGTAGAATCTCTGCTCCATATCATCTCAATTTCCTCTTTCACAGTCAATTGTCCAGCTGTGATTCTGGGCTGTGATATCACAACCGGCATGACAACAGACAGAGGAGTGCTGTGCAAGGGATGTTTGTCATACCCTCTGGTCATTTCTGCCTGTGTCAACATCACTCAGCAGAGGAGATAGGAGGCGGTCAGGAACAATGACCCTACACACTGGTGAGAGAAGGAGAATGATATATGAGATCCAATATAGATACATTTGTGATCATAAGAAAAAAATAGGTAAGGTTAGCTTTCTATTTAAAGTATCATAAAATGCATTTTGTTATTACATTACATATTACATATATATTTGTTATTATACTCTTAACTAAATGTCTGTGAAGGTTCTCAGTCATCCAGGTCATCGATATTCCAAACTTTCTGTTCAGTGGCAACTTGACTTGTTTTTAGGTCAACCCAGAATATGTTTTATATTCTTTCTCTAGTTCTTTCAAAGTAGACATGTTTTGCTTTGATGACTGCTTTGCCAACCCTGTCCCCTAAAAATTACTTTGCTATACAACTAAAATCCAATCCCGATTACATTTTCCTGACAAACATAATTGTAACTGGATTATGTTTTCTACCAACATAATGACCATATGTTTACAATTAACGGGAACGACAAGTCGCAAATACAATCCTTAACATATCAATTACAAGTCCACAGGCAATGGACTTTTTTCCACTGAATTATCCAATCTACAACATCCAGGTATTCTCTTCTGCTAAAATACCACGCAGATATATGACTGCAGCTTTATTAAAGGGTTTTATGGTTGGATTCAGTCACTCACAGCACTGGGTTAATGTCAGGGAAAGATTGTGGGCTGGGTGTTAGCAAATAATATAACAGGTCACTTCACACACAACATCTGAATAAAAATTCAAACACAAACGAGATCTGTCTAACTCTAACCGTAAGTATTTTTCATGCCTAAACCTAACATCATGCAGAGGTCTGGTCTCGAGCTCGGGTCTGCAGAGTACCAGTCTTGCGTGTTATACACCTGCCATCTACCCCAACCACCTCCTTACAACTCAATTCTGTTTAATAAGTGTGACGTTTCATTTATTCAAAAATACATTATCTACAAAAACGTAATCCAGTGGCAATTATGTTTGTCATGAAAATATAATCGGGATTGCATTTTAGTTGTATAGTAACAGAATTTTTTATTAAACAGAGTTGGATTTGCACACTCTTGGCATTTTCTCAATCCTTCACTCTCCAGTCCAACTCATCCCAAACCATCTCAATTGGCTTTAGATCAGGTGGTTTTGCAGGTCAGGCCATGTGATTCAACACTCTATCACTTTCCTTTTTGGACAAATAGCTCTTACATAACCTACAGGTGTGTTTGTGGTCATTGTCCAGTTGAAAAACAAATGATCACACTAAATGCAACCCAGATGGAATTGCAAAACGCTGTTGTTGACATTCTAGTTAACCTGTGTTTTTTCATTGAATCCGGCAGCGGCGCAGAACTGCAGTGTTGTTGTAGCCAGAGCTGAGTGCTTCCATTCTAACCTATGGTTTTTCCACTGCATGCATTCCAGAAACGGCTCAGTGCACAACCTCACTAAAAATATGCCCAGAGTCTATCTGCATCAAGCACCACAGAGCAGATGAGATGAACAGGAAGTAAAGACACACATCTCATAGAGAATCTGGTTCATTATCAAAACAAAACATTAAGCTATGTGTACAAGTCACCCTGTTGTCTCCTTAGCTGGTTGAATGGATGCACCCAGTGCTGGTATCTTCTCCTAGCACCTCTCCTCTGCTGTTCTCTGCAGCAGAAGGCATGTTTTTCTTCTGTTAGGCACTGAATGTCAAACATAAAAACAAAACAATTATGAAGGTTAATATATTAATATTAATTAAAAAATGGCAAATATTAGATTTATTTTTGTTTCTTTATCATTCATTTAAGTACATATCCATTTCCCCATACAAGACTACTGATTGTCTGAAGCACATTAATAAAAGACTAGTGCAAATTAACTCTTGACAACTCTTATATCCTATTATCTGATAATAATAATGAATAATAAATAATAACAAAACAAATTAGATTGCATATTCTGTGCTATTTAACATATTGTTGTTGGCAATGTCTTTAGTACTGTACAATGTTGAAAATAATACAAATTTAGAAAAAACACTGAAGGAAAGAATGTGTCCAAACTTTTGACTGGTAGTGTAAATTAGCGGTACTGTGTCACAATGTTACATCACATCCAAGAGATGTTTTTGTTTATTCATCTTATTTGTCACCAGAGAGAGATACTTTTGAGACTGAAGTCTATTTTACGAGTGAACGCACTCTATGAATAAATCACTAAAAGCGAGTACAAGGAAGAAATAATAAATGGCTCAACAAAGAGAGAACAAATAAGATATGCATAACACTAACACAGTCACAGTGAAGATGATGACAATAACAAAGAAGCAACTGTGGTGTTGAATAACAGGCAGGTGTATGTTGTCACATGTTGTTCACACTGATCTGTGGACACATTCATGCAGCCCAAGTTCTCTCAGTTTACAGGCACTTTCTGTCCTTTCTCCTTCTGTGGTTCTGGTGACCAATAAAACAAAAAGACAAAGCAACAAACAACCAAACTAAATTACCACAAAGGATATGGCTAAAATTTTAAGTATACTTACATATATGTGTGTGTGTATATATATGTATAGAGAGAGAGAGAGAGAGAGAGAGATATACATCTATAGATATACACACACTCACTGGTATACCTGTACAATCTGATGTAATCCAACACATCAGCTCTGTCATGAATTCTAGGTGATAATTCTATCCTATGTCTACTCATACTGGGGTGCCTTGTATTATTATTAAACTGGAGTACGTTATATTAAGTACGTTATATTATGTCTCTAATGTTTTTGGACCCCTCATTTATGTAAGTAGCTAAAACAGTAGAATCACCTCTTAATATAATGCAGTCCAGTAAGACTCCATCACCCACTATGACCTCAATAATAAACATATAGTAGAATTTAATCCTTTTGACTGTTTGAACTTTAAGAATGAGAAATTATAACCTTGTAAAAGTAGAATTCATGGCAGAGCTAATGTGTTAAATTACATGAGATTGTACAGGTGTACCTAATAAAGCTGACCAGTGAGTGTATAAACATATATTATACTATACTTTTCTTTTACATATTTTCGCTTATCCTGTGTTAGGGGTGGCCACAGGAGAGCACGGTCTGCATGTCAGTTAGACACAAGTTTTTTTTGGCAGGCTTGGGACCGGCACTCAGAGTACACTGGCTTGTGCAACCTCAGTGGCTGGAGTTTTTCCTGGATATTTATGGTGTTCAGTGTCTTGTCCTAGAACACTTTGACACTTGCTAGTAGTCGGGTCACTTATCAATTACAGTGTTAGGGGGAGTCCGTTCCTAAATTACATCATACGAGAGGAGGGGCACACACTGGACTGGCTGCCAGCCTGTGATTCAGAAATAAACTGTGATTATTAAATTAGTGTGGAGCCTAGCTCTGCTCTTGAAGTCATCATTAAATATTCCTTTGATTCACATTGACTCAGAAAGAAAAAGATCATCACCACTCTGTCCCGGTGCTTTGCTGTGGCTTTGTACAATCTCATTTTAGGCCAGAAATTGAAAACTCAAATCGCAATGAACCTACAACCCGCAGGCAACTCACTGGGACGCCTCCATCCTTCTGAGCGCAGCACATACAAAGGGCAAGTAGGGGTTTTTAGGACAGCTTTGTTGACAGATTTTTTTCCTCCCCCTGTTTTGAAAATGTGTTTCTCTGTGTAGTTTACTGTTTACATCATTCCTCTTCTGGAGCTTATGAAGAAATCTCTCTTTCCTCCTGCTTTTCAGTGAAAGCCCCAATTTTTTTCCCTGCTGTGTGCCACATCCCCCAGAGCTCTCAGCTGTGTGCCCTATTTTTAGACGAGCACTCTGGCTTTTTACTGAACAATGTGCTGGAGTCACATGTTGACTAAAGCATCATATTTGCATTATATGTGTATGTGTAGTCTAATTTTTCAGACCTACAAGCCTTTCTTACACACTGATACGTACAGAAACATCTTTACTAGAAAACCTGTGATATAATTCTGAAAAGCCACACAGATTATTGGCTAAGCTGTGCTTGAATGAAAAACACATTTCTAGGAATCTCACATTTTATAGTCTTTACTATTGCAGATTTCAGTCCTAATCCAGTATCGAATCCATTTTCATTCATATAAAAAAGAAGCTAAGGCTTAGCATTATTGAACTTCACTACTTTATTAACAGCCGGAAACATCAATTTACCTTGTGTCCACTCCAGTGTGGTGATGATAGATAGATCCAAAGAAGTTATACTTTGATCAGAACATAATTTTCTTGTGTTTTTACACAGTACCTCATAGGTGTCCTTGTTGGCTGAACATCTTTAGATCAGTGGGCTCAACTGTCCTTCTTGCTCCCAAAGAGATGAATGCAGCTTTCACATGTCATCATTAGTACATCTTAAACAGAGTAGTTAAACTTGAAACATGAAAGAGAAACACAAGGGGTTCTCTTTCAGGGAAGTGCCAGATGCAAGCAAGAGTCAGGCAGGGAGAAGCTGTAGGTGGACGCCACTCTCTAAGGAGCCCTCTGTGGGAAGAAGGGAGTCTGATGGATGGGATGAGAGCCATTAAAATGACGTTGACATGAAGGCTGGAAGTCAGATTATTATCTGGAGAGAAGGACATATATTGGAGGTGATAGCTTTGCCCTGCAGCAAGTGAAATACAGAGATCTGGGAGGTGTAAATGGCCAACTGGGTCTTTAATCATTGGGCTGCCTCAGAGTGCGCTGGGAGTTCAGAGCCAGTGGGATTGGAGAGGAGTCAAGAACACATTATAATTTTTCCTTTCCCATATAGAGTATATACATGCTCTTATATTCAAGAGGTCCTATTGAAAAAAATAACACTTACTTGGGCACAGTGGAGGACAGAGTCACGTCATAGCTAAAAGGACCTGGGTTTGAATCCACCCGTCTGCCCTGCGTGCCTTTCTGTGTGGAGTTTGCATGTTCTACCAGTGTCTCCAGGCACTTCACCTTCCTCTTACATGAGACAGATGTGTAGCAATTTACATAATCCACTGTTAATGTAAGTATTAAATAATATATTTTGCTGCTTACTGTATGTTTTCCTTTAACAGGTACTACATTATCAGCTTCTCCTTACATGAACAAAGAAGTTTACAATAAAAAACATTGCCCCAACTGTGTTAAAATGTGTTAAATCGAACTACTTCACACTTGTTCCATAGTTGACACTGGAGTAAAAGGATTCACAAGTAGAGTTGTTTTTATTTAGCTTTGCCTGTTTTATTTAGTGTTTGCTTTAGAGATCTCTAAAAACATTTTTCATGTATTAAGGAGAGTGACAGAGTGACGGCTTTGGTTTGAAATGTTTCCAAGTGTCACATCACCTTAGCAGCAGAGAGGAGAGAGAGACTGTGTGTGTGCGTGTGTGTGTGTGTGTGTGTACTGGTATTTGCTACATAGTGAGGACAAGTAAAACAAGTATTTTCCTCACTTAGGGTGAGAACAGTTTGGTTTTGTGGAGACATTTAACTGATAATCACAACATTAAAGAGTGTTTTAGTTTTAGCTTAGGTTTAAGGGTTGAGGTTAGAATTGAGCTAGGAAGTTAGGATTAGGGTAATGTATAGGGGTGGTCATTTTGTTGTGAATATTATGGTTAGAGTAAGGAGCAAGGAAATGCCTTATGAGTTACCCCACAAAGACAGAAAGACTAGAGTGTGTGTGTGTGTGTGTGTGTGTGTGTGTGTGTGTGTGTGTGTGTGATGTCCTGCCACGTCCAATCCAGGGAGATCTGTCAGGAAAGATATAGTACTATTCTGATTTAAGCAAAAAAGCATAAAATGCAATTCAACCTTTAAGCGCACACACGAAAATATGAATAACTGTCACAACTTCCCTTTTGTGAAACTTCTTCTGTCTGTGTTCATATTCCTTAATGTCAGACTGGCACATCTGCCACATGCACTGCAGCTTCTGTCAGAGAACCAGGATAAAGCAGTCAGCTGTTCCCCTGAAGCCTGTTCATGCTTAGCTATGTTTGAGGTTTTTAATCAGTGTTACGTGCATGAGAACTGGAACGGGTTTTGGCTTTAGAGCATCTTTGATCCTTTTGTGCTTCATTGTGAAGTGGCTGGACATTTCGAGTGAAAAAGTGTATATTAAGTCATTTTAGAGGTGATTCAATGTAAAAAAATTGGCTCTGTAATCGTGGACACACATAATTCCTGTTGATTCACTATCCATAATGATGGTACAGATCTTTGTGTAACCCATGGTAATGTGCCTTATAGGTATGCAACTTCTTTTGACCAAATCTGAGCAGTTTACAAAAGACTATAGTTTTGGTAGGCAGAAAATTAGCTAAAACTAATGTTGCAATATTTGAACCCTAAAAAGATTATTAGACTGCTTTGTCTTTAATAAGCGGTATTAGGTTTGCACATATTCCTTGAAAATAAACTATATAAGTTTCAACATATGTAAGTCTGTGCTTTGTTTGGACACATAGTAACAGATGGTGTACTCATGGTCTCGTTCAAACCTAGTCAATTCCACAGTTTGCTGGGAAAGTTTGGTAAAGGAGTAGCTGGAAAGCGTTATCTAGAAGCCCTGCATTTAGTGATGAGCTTAATGAACAACACTTGAGAGCTGAATCCAAAGCTGTTTCCTGGTCCTTCTCTTGAGTTTATCCTGCATTTATACATCTCAGTTTAAGAATTCAATATGTTACAGTTATAAAAACACACAGGGCACCCAGAACACTCTTTAACAATGAAAAGCATTTACATTTATCCTGTTCTACATCAATTGCATACAGCAACTACAGTACACACACACACACACACACACACATATTTATATTACACTGGTAGTTTTATAGGAATGAGCTGGCCCACATGGCTGCTAATGTGATGGGCCAACACAGATGGCTGTTACTCATGTGGAGGACATACTGTACTGTTTTGGACTTCCAGATACATTCAGAAAATCACTCTGGACTGCTGTAGTTTTTCGAAGACCCATACAGATGTGTAAAGTGGAGCAAATATGTATGTGAAACACACACAAGGTCTCTCTTCATATGGCGTGTAGAGGGGTATAGTTTTATCTGCGGTACTGTTCAATGAACAGTGGCTGTGTAACCAAAATATGAACATAACACAAGTGTTTATTAAAACATAACACAGGTGTGACAGGATGTATTACTGGGCATTTCAAGTTTTTTTTTTATTGCAGTCAGTGGAGCAGTAACAGGAAATAAGGGTCAAAGGGATAAAAGTGTATCCAAGCTGGATTTGAACTGGGCAAGGTGCAAGTAGATGGTTGATGTCTTAACCCCTAATGACCACTCTAGAAGGTGTGGTCACAGGAGTAATGAAAATCATTCAGATGGCATCTTCTATAAGACATTAAGAGTGGTTCCTGTATTGTGACTTTGAAACAGTGTGTGGAAAGAAGGACTCAGACGTTTGTCTTAAAACTACATTAATTGTAAAATATACACACAATTTCTATTAATACTTGGCTGGTAATGTAATTATGTGCAGCATGTTTGATCCCAGGTAATGTTAGGAACATTCACACATCAACCTCTACCCCTATTTTGATACAGACAGTCACACTCCACACCATCATGAATTAAGAGATGATGGGCATATTTGCATATTCACATACTGACCAAATTGTCAATGTGGCATTTCATGTGTAATTTTAACATGGAGCACACATAAACACTGTTTCTTTAGAGTGAACAGAGTGCAATGTCATCTGTATATCATATTTAGCAACATAAAATAATTATCCACAGCGACCTGCCATGTATAAGGGGCCCAAATACACAGTGATCGTAGATCTTGGCAAGGAAGGCTCTACTGATGAAAAACATTTTATATTTTTACATTTTCTCTTTCATCCCAAATGAGCAAAAATGGGGAAATGCGATTTGCTGGAAGTAGAATAAAATGAAAGGTAATCAAATTGGCTGTGAAGATAAAAGGTGAACGGCAATGTACTATTCTGCGGCATCTTGCATAATATATGTGATGTGCTTGTACAGGGCGGAAATTGTCTTTCTAAAAATATTAGGGAAATGAAGGGAAATGTGTTTGAATGGGCAGCTGAAATTATTGCATGCCACTGATAACCACAAAATAACCAGTTTTTCTTTTACTTTTTGCCATAGATCGGATAAAATGATTAATTGTATACGTTGATGATTCAGTTATGAGATGTAGTTTTTTCTTCTAAATTCAGCATTGAAGGTTGAGCATAACACTCAAGTACGTTCTTTGTAGTTTTTCTTCATTTTATTTTTCGTTTGAAACCAAATTGAATGTTGAATTAAAATATGTTTCCTCTGTCAAAGTATTTTAATTATGTTTTTCTACCTGTAACTACATCAGGTACTAAGAACTGCTGCATCTGCCTGTGTCAGGGAAGTTATTTTGAGAGTTGGTAAATAAATTAATGAGGCAAACCAGCTAAAGGTTGACTGATGCTTTGATTTCCAGGTTTCAAATCTGCATAGTATATGTGAAAAATATATGATTATGTATAATAAAAACCTACTGAAATTACGAACATGTGAATAATTGCAGTTACAGTACTAAATCAACCTTTCCTGAAACAGCACATATTAAATCTGTAATCTAGGTTTATACATGTTTTTCTTCACAGATAGCCAGTTAATCATTAAAAAGCTCAAAATAGTAGTTTAGTTTTTGATTTATTTTTGAGATAAGATCATAATACATCCCTGTTTCTGTGAAATTCAGATAGCAGCACTGAAGTATCCTGCTGTGCAACAGAAGTGAGACACATAGTGAGACTGAAACTGAGCCAGCACACTGAGACCTCTAGCTGTGTAGTCGCACTGATTCACTTCGTGACTTCATCCACAGAGACACAAAAAAAGAGTCTGAGTAAAATATTTCAAAGATAAAATGGTGGATATAATGGGAATTTTGTAGATTTATTCTGCTTGAACTATGGAAAAATAGTATTTCAGTTCCATGTAATGTGAAACCAAGAGTGATGTTTCAGAATTTTTCTATATAACTGGAAACGTATACATAGTGTGAGAATGACACATCATCGTTATGCAGTACTGTGTGTGAAAATAAGTACTTGATTCTTATACTTATTTAGTCATATATTCCTCCCCCCTCCCCAATATTTAAAGCTGTTTTTATTGAGCTTTTGACTCTAGGGGGGAGGAAAACCACAAAACGAACTGACATATACAGACATGGATAGAAATGTTGGCAATTAGCAAATAAGGCCACCATTTTTTCTGAAATAAGTTGAACTGGACAAAAGTAAATTAAGAAATACCCTGTGCATGTCCAGTCACTCAAGTTAGAGGCATTATTGACAACTGATGAACACATGTAAAGGGCCCAGAATACAGTCAGACATGGCGGGTTAATATTAAGGCATTTACTGTAAAACAAAACAAGGTTTATGTTGAGGTGAGGGAAAGCAGAAACCAGGTACTGGACAAGTGAGTGATCCAATTTACAAACCTATAAAACAGTCCTTGATTCTGAGTTAGGTGGACAGAGGCGGAGACAGATCAGGAAAACAGGCAGGCAGGTTAAGAGACAGAGCATGTTCTGGTTCAAAGGCAGATTGGGGAGGGGCCATGTCCATAAACAGGTAAGTTAGTCAGGTCCAAATCCATGATCCAAAAACAGAGCCAGTTACAGACAAGAGGTCAGAAAGATTAGTGATAACAAAAACTTACAGAGCTGAGGGTCAGAGCAGTTCTCAAGTTCAGGGTCGGCAACAGGTATCAAAAGACATGTGAGGTTCAGGATGGCTGGAGACTAGCAACAGAATGAGCTGGCTTACAATCTGGTGACTGGCGAGGAGCCACAGACCTGTTTACACGGTAGAGAAACCAGGTGTTAAAGATCAGACTGATTAGAGAGAGCAATGATAGGGGGAGAGAGCAGAGGCAGGAAATGACCATATAAGGCAAAGGAGATCAAAGAGTAAGAATGTGACTGTGTGTGTATGTGGGGGGGTGTGGCCAGGTCTGAATGAACTGTAAAAACTAGGGCAAAGACTGAAATAAAAAAAAGACATAGATTGTGACAGTAAAATTTAAATATCCAATTGTAAAACTATAACAATGAGATGAAATGCTATAAATTAGTTAGCATATTAGTTAATATAATATATCACATAGTGAACAAGCTAACTAATCTTAACTAAACTAATAATTATCTCATCACAGTGGCACTTATCAAGTGGTGGGATATGTTAATTGGCAAGTGAACAGTCAGTTATTCTCAAGCACAAGTAATAGGCAAGCGTAAATATGTGAGGGCCTTTGGCAAGAGCTAAATAGTTATAGCTAGATAACCAGGTCAGAGGTCGACAGGGTCAGTAGTAGTAGTAGTAGTGCCCCTACTAAAAGAAGTACATTTAAGTATACTATTAGTATACTTAAATGTATACTTTTAAACTAAAAATGAGCAAGTAAACTTTCAAAATAAACTTGAAGTATATCCCTTTTTTGTAAGGGTGTCAAGGATTTGTCTGATCCTATCCCACAGAAGAGTTTCAGTACAAATTGCTGGCTACTGAACAGGTGTCAAAGCACACAGTGCTTGTGACTAGCAGACCTATGAAGCAATGAAAGAAGGTATCCTCATCTTTCACATTATGTGGACAACCAGGTGTGCTTGCTGTTTATGTGGGGAAGAACTGAAGGGTCTGCTGTTGATGTCTTGGTGCCAGATCATCAGAGATTTTGTCAGGTCGATGCCTCAAAGGGTCAGAGTTGTTAGGGCAGTAGAGAGAGCCTACACACCATCAGGCAGGTGGTTTTAAGGTTGTGGCTGTGTATTTTTAGAACGCCTCAATGTCGAGTATAACTCATCACATCACAGCAGAGGCAGTTTTTATTCATGCTGCAATGTTGTTTTGTTCTGTTCACAAATGACTATGCAGTCTAAGTGAGTTGTTTCCTTTGTAATTAAGAAGCCAGATCTAGCAGCAGTAATTCCGTACATGATTCACAGCGCTCATTAACACTCGGTGGACCAGTCTGCATATTTATGCACAGTAGCTGCTGCTCCAGTTTCCCCTACGGACACTGTTTATTCATTGCGGATATTTGACATGCAGCACAACATCTCAGGATATAGCTGTGCATTATATTTTTATTTGTTTGAGGATGGAGAAAAACATTTTTTAGAGGGGGTTCTGAATCTATTACACGATGCGACAGCAAGATTACAAAAAAATCAAGGCTCCCAGGCTTTTACCAGATGCAGAAATATATATCACCCAGTCAAAGCATCCATGCTCTCCATCAGAGCCCCCTGAGCATCTGGAGGGCAGAGGAGGGGAGGGGAATTTTCATCGACATATGTGAGGTGGCAAGGGTTTGCAAAGTTTCGTCCTTAATGGGGATAGTGCCTTGTTATACAGGACTGTTCATCTCCTAATTTCTTGATGTTGTGTGTTGCATTGGGGCAAAAAAAAAATTGAGCTGAACATGAAATAATCCATGAAAGCAGCAAACAATAACATTAGAAATGTTTTGAGATTTTAGCAGCTATTTAATGGTGCAGTGCTGTTCTGAGCTTTAGAAGATCTTGACATTGACAGTTTAGGTGGCAGTTACTGTATGTAACGTATATACTTTCTGTCTTTTTAAACACTGAAGCTGTGTTGTGTTCTGGAGCATGGCAGATATTTAAAGCTGTGATTGTCTCATTGGAAAGAACTCACTGTTCTACTCTGTTGTTGCAGATAGCATGTGGTCCGCATCTACGAATACTCTCCCTACAGTCCTTCTGTAGCTCTGGCAAACTGAGCTTCATCTGCATGATGAACAAACTGTAATTGTGTTCTTTTGCGCCTCCCAGACTCCTACTACTAAGGTTTTGGATTTCGGAAAACTTTCAGCTTTACTGTAGTCAGAATGGATTTGCCTAAAATTAAGTGCTTCTGTTTAAAGTTTAAGTCTTGAGTCTTGAGAGTCTTGAAATGTCTTAGGAAATTATTTGTCTTTCCAAGCTTGTTCTGTTACACAATGTGGAAAATGCACATAGTTTTTCTGTGTGAACACCACATAAATATATAGTTGTTACACAATGGGAAACTCATAGACACAATTTGTTATCATTAATGATGCACAGATCACCTGTGATTTGACAATACAGCATAAGGCTTAGACATCTGTATATGTACAATGTTATTTTTAAAATATATAGTAATTTTACCATCACCGTAACCAAGTTCTGTGAGTGCCTGAACCCAACCATAAAATACCTTAATAAAGGTGGAGTCATAAATCTGGATGTTGTCCTCTAATAGTGGATTTTTTTGTAGAAAAAAATGTGATGTTGTAAATTAGATATTGAGAGGACATTCATTATATAATAAATTAAATCAATAATCATCAATTAAATTAATTAAATCATATGACTAGCTTTGACCCTAACTTTTGTTTGTTGTTTTGTTTGTTTGTGTGTGATAAAGCCGTGTTAAATGTTATTAACACTGAGGAGGTATCACCTGGTGTGCTGAACAGCAAATTTCCAAATGGAGGTGTGGATAAAAACAAAACTGTTTACTCATGTTGCTCTGATGATCTGTACTTCCACCAATAGCAAGTACCACTTTTTTTGCTGATGTTAGCAAAGATGCTAGTGTCGACACGGGGTCAAGAAGCCGAAAACATCGCTGACAAAGTGCAGCTGGAGCAAGTTTGTCAACAAACAGACAACAGCAAAGCGAACCAATACCATTGCTAAATGCATCACGACAGACTGCAGACCAAAGACTTCAAAACATCATTCAGATCAAAACATATAAGCTAACTTTGAGGTCAACCATTGTTAGAAAAATGCATACATTTTATAACTCTGAAAGGGAGACTGTTGGCAGAAGCTACTTTATTGCACTTACTGGAGACCAAATGTTTGTAATATAAGTAAATCCAAGTATTTTAAAAATGGTGATTAATCGTGATTAATCGCAGCTTATGACGTGACAGAAATTAAGTTTTTAGGAGACGGGGTTGCTTAAATATGAATCATCTAGGCTACACCAACACATAATGTGCTTTAAGAGTGGTATGACCTAAGGTGAGGATCATGTGACCAACTGAGAGAGCCATGGTATTAGTAGCCTAATGTGTGGTAGCCTTGCTTGTTTGAGTACTTGTCTCTTAGTAGTATAGAGAGTAAACAGTGAAAATTAGTAACTGTCACCATTTAAATGTTTAAACAAAAAAACTAAACAATTAGTAGCCTTATTTGAGCCGAGGTAGGTCTGTTCTCAAGCTAGAGTTAAAATGTTTGTAAGTGTGAGGTTACAATATGATGT
Source organism: Helostoma temminkii (assembly GCA_900302695.1). Taxonomy (NCBI): domain Eukaryota; kingdom Metazoa; phylum Chordata; class Actinopteri; order Anabantiformes; family Helostomatidae; genus Helostoma; species Helostoma temminkii. The sequence goes on along the minus strand of OMLM01007697.1, from coordinate 178,088 downwards.
TGTTAGGCTTGACTGTGTCCTTACACCAAAGTAGAGATTGGGTAAAGGTAAATGCTCCTTCCACTGAGATCCCCACACAGGAGTCTCAATATCTTTACTTGATTAGCTTGCCAAATACTCTCGAACACCTGACCTGCAGTTATTCTAAACCATTCTGACTTGGACATTTGCATTCTCACATGCATCCCACAGAGGAGTTGAGGATTCGATGTTCATGGATGACAACTGCTTGCTTAATAATATTTAACCTTTTACCGCTCAGCAACAGGTCTACTATTGTGTCTCTCAGTATCTGTGCAGGTTTCCTAGCAATCCACCTTGTCCTGGGTTGCATCAGGTCTACTAGTAGTCAGCCTACTTTCCAGATAGCTGGGCCTAACCCAGCTAGCAAGCTACAAGGTCCCAGCTTTCATGTCTGTTTCTGGTTCCTTGCACTTTGGCTTGTACATGAAACTGCCCACCAAAAACCTTGCTTTGCCTGTTTCTTAAAACATCAGTGTTTTAAGCCCTTAGAACCTAAGCTTCAGCCTCCAAATGCCCGCAAGTTTAAACCTCAGAACAACTCTAGGCTTCAGTGAGGCTAAGTTCCATGTGTTCTTGAGTCAGCCCGTTTCGCTCATGTTTCTTGCATTGCTGAGGTAGCCACTTCCACCAACATCTCCAACATCCCTGAGTCAGCTGATTCCACTGATGTGTTCTGTGTTCCTTAGTCAGCCAATTCCAATGATTTCTCCTGTGTTCCTGAGTCAGCCAGTTCCACTGACGTCACCTGTCTTTATGAGTCAGGTGTCTCTGCTGACTCCTGTGGTTCTACCTTTGCCTGTTTCTCTACATGTTATTGAGTCAGTACTTTCTGTTGACTTCTTCTTAGTTCCTGTGTTGCCTTTCTGTTCCTGAGTTGACTTTTAAGCGTCCTGCACTTTAAACTGCAGAGCCAGTTGCTGTTAGCCTCCTCAATGTTCCAGTGCCTCATCTTGAGTTGTTTTGAGCAAACCCTGCCTTCCTCCGTGGCTGGCTTCTGGGTTAGCGTCCTTGTTTGAAGTGCTTCCTTTTCCTGGTTTGAGCATTTTATTTAATGGCCCCTCAGTACCTGAGTACCTTTCCTGCTTGAAAGCCCATCTCTAAAGTAGAAGCCTGCAATTTCTTTGGCCTGCCTTCTTGGCAGATGTCTCAACAGTTCCTGAATGGTCCATCTAGCTTAGTCTGCAGTCAACTGTCTCTGCTGGCATTCAGCTCAACCATCTTTCTGTCTACGTGATTCCATGTTTGCTGGGAGTCAGCTCAAGTCATAAGGTTCATTAATGGCTTATATCTGAGGTTCAGAGTGGACTTTTAAACTGGGAAAACTTCAGCCAGTGAGGATGATGTGACATAATGGAAAGCGTATAAACAAAAACTGGTGAGACTGAATTACAAACAAATGTGCAATAATTAATTAAACTTTTTTTAATCATTATTATGTGCTACAGTGGATTTGTTTATTTTTATAAGCACTGCCCAGAAACATTCAACTCAACATCCATCTCTATTTCCACTTTCTTTAGCTAACATGATGTAGCTCATCTTTACAAATAACATCACAGCTTGTAACTCCAATCTGCGCCACATCCATGATCTGTTTACTTATACAAATTAATTGATTGTTTTATGGAGAAAATAAGTATTTGGTCACAGACTGATTGCTTGGTGAGGAAAAAACTAAAAGCTTTAACAGCATCGTATGCCTTTTCAGCTATGTAAACCATTCTAATGTTGTTAAAAACTACATCAACTTTTTAAAAGTTTGGCACATTGGTCCCCTTACACAACACATGATGAGAGGATCGCAACAAAATCATCCCTGTGTCTCTAGTGGCTTGCTGCTCTTTAAAACACAACAAGTGAAGTAGCCTTTAATGAGCATCTGTAGCATATAAAGTATCTGTATCTTTAACTTCTTGTTTTTTTACTTAATCAGACATCTAAAGCTGCCAGGCTTGTTTACTTGTGCAGAGAACAGTGTCTTCTTCATTAGTGAACTCAATCATGGATGACATTATTTAATGACAGAGGTGTTAGCATGCAACAACATTGTCACATATTTGATACAAGGATCGAGCTCAAATATATACGGTTTATCAGTAAATGTCACACAAGCTTGGCGAGATCATGCAAATACCATAACATTTTGGTTTTTAATCCCATAGTTGATAAAGGTGGTTTTGGCTTGGCATTGTGTTTCTTTTGCTGTAAATCAACTGACTCCCCTGGGCACATATATCCCTCTCTGAAACGCAACATTTAGTCCTTTTGTCCTGTGAAAAAACAAGTAAATAAAAAAAACATTAAAGTTTATACAGACAAGTTAGGTAACAGCACACCCTGCTCACATAGAATTTTGAATAGCAGCTCCTTTGGTAAAATTGCTTTATTAGGGAGAAAAAATTATTCACAAGAAATGAGCCAAAATTCCTCCACAAAGATGTGAGATTGATGGTTGAAGTTGTAAGAGAATCAATCAGTTACTGCTGCTAAAGGTGGATCTAAAAGCCATTGATGCATTTTTTCTTTTTGGCCTAAATTTTCTTGAAATGAAGGCATGATGAAAAAACATAGCTATTGTCATGCAGGGTATTTTAAGCTTGAATACCTACACATACTGTACATATACATACACATACATACAAACATATCTCCAACTGGATAAAACATCTGATCTATCTATACCTACACATTGACTGCAACTTTTTACAAAATATTCTGTCTTGTATGCTTCTGAACCATCTATATCCTCTGTAGTTGTACACAGCCACCCCTGCTCTATTTTTACAGAAGACATTGCAGTTGGAGTTAAATGTAACATTTTTTTAAAATCTCAGGAAGCATCTGGATCTCTACTCTGAGCAGATGTTCCTTGTGAGCAGACAGTGCCTTGTTAGCTTTGACCTGTTAAACTCACCCTTCATTTGCATTTCCCCAGCTTCCAACTTCAACATCAGCTTCCAACTTCATCATAATTGCAGTAACCAAGAATATCACGACAAGTAAGAATATCATAACATGTAAGACACACATCAACACATGTTGTCTTTGTTATGGCAAATAGTTCAGGCAGCCATTAGTTGAAATCAGTTCCATTTCTCATAACTGTGATAGCTGAGCTGTGCTCAAATTACTGTATGTCCCTGACACTTTTCACACATGCCTGCTCTTTGCCCATACTGGCACTTCAGTCTCAGCAGAGCTTTTTGGTTTTCCCATAACAAGGGAGAGACATATCATCTGCTACTAGCTTTGACTCATGGAATATTGTTTCATTTAGGCATAACAAGCACAGGTGGCCCACAAACCTGGTCTCCCACAACTTGTAATTCTTATAATCTCTGGTGAAGCATAACCTGTACCACTGGTTTCCTGCCACCCTCCTGGGCCCATATCCTGTTGGCACTGTCATCATACGGGCATAAAAACTGGTAGTTTTTTGTGTTTACGGAGGAATAGTGTCCTTGAACGAGGAGAGAGTGCTTCCCACACTTTATTTTGCATTCAATAATGATGTCATGCATTATAGTTTCTCACCTAACAAACCATTTTCAGGCCATTATTTGGCTAGATGTTCTTGCTCACTTTTAGTCAAGCGAACAGTTTTACATTTCTTAATAGAGACTAATCACAAAATAAGGTAACTATCTATGTTTCCTTTATGCTGTTGTTCTCTCAAATGTTTCAACTGACCTGAACTCCAGTAAATTAGCATCTAATCCTGATGCAATGGATTATGAGTTACTCTGAGAAACCCAACGAGTCGTCCATACCGCATACAGAGTCTCCGTAATCAAAGCAATGTCAAGGTCTGATACAGTTTGTAGATGTTATTCAGACAGAACGAACAGAAATTACCATCAGAGTGCCGTGTAGGTGTGACGAATGAATAGATGATGTCCATGAGAGGAAATCATTGTGAAAGGAAAGCACAAAAGCAAGGGCATCCCCAAGAATGGATCAGCCTGGACCTTGTGAAATGATGGAAGACAACTGTGTGCTGCTTTTTTAAATGTGACTGAAAGCAAATGACAGGTGCTGTACTTGAGGGACTCATTCCATTTTATGGATTCTGAAATCATGCTCATGTCAACAACAAGCAAGAGATAACCATTATTATGTGGTGAGATTCTTCCTCCGCACGTGGGAACAACCCGTATGCATCTAAGATAATCGGAGAAGATTAGAGAAAACAGATAAAACTGTAAAGCCAAAATGTTACTTTGGTTTTGAAAAACTCCAGCGTGCAAAATGTCTAGCAAAACAACATCAGAGTTGCAGTTCACTACCTTAAACGAGACTCACAAAACTTTTTGGAGGCATGCAATCTGCATCTTTTCTCGTATCCTTCAGTTTTTGTACATTCAGTCCTCAGCTGCTATTTCGACAGCCAAGGACAAAATTCATGCTCTGCCACTGTGCTGCTGAATGAAAGACTAATAAAAGGGGAGCAAGGCAGGGCAAGGCGGGCTCTGAGCTGTTTTGATTGAATGGTAATTTTCAGTGAAGATTGTTAAGTAGTATGACAGTATTACTTGTGAATAAAAAGGAATTTAAAATCCATAATTCATCACTGTGATTCACATTTTAAGTCCTTGGAGTTTGTTTTGCTACCATTTTTCCATGTAATTTAATTTACATGATATACATGACTTGGTGCCATAAGGGTTTATATAGGATATTTAAAAAAGAGACAAAATGCTTCATAATTTTATCTCCGGGATTTTCCCAGCAGGTGGGGGCCCAGCATTACATAGATTTAGCCGACATGACACCAGGCATACAATAAAGAGAAAAAACACAGTAGATTATGTGGATTATGTGAGAACAGGCATGTACGGTGAAGAAGCACTACTGGGAGTAGGGTGCACATACAAGAGTGATCCAGGGATAACATGCTCTGAGAGAGACAATGTGATGTTTGCGACAATCCCGCTATCTAGCTGCATGTGCCCGTCTCATGTTTACGGATTGAGATTAGAGATGAGAGACCAGGAATCCGAGGATGAGTAAATAATGACAGCTCTGTGAAATCCAACATGTCTGTACATTTACATTGGAAATTAAATGGTTTATCCTCTTGCACACAGCTGGGGTATCAGGCCAGAGGATTGTGTGAGCACTACTTTATGACCCCTCTTTAGAACAATGGGGTCAAGAGTCCTGGGAGCCAGAAATCTCTGAAATAGTGAGGACCTGAGGATGTTAAGCTTGTCTTAAACTGACTATGTCCAGGAACTTAAACTTACTTTATCCCTAGTTTATTATTAAAATATAATATAATGATCTGGATTTGGGGCAAACAAAAGGACCTGAAGGCAGTGATCATGTGCATTCTGATGATTAATAACCAAGACTATGGGATCACACTCTGAATCAGTCAGGATAGTTAATGAAATGTGAATATAAACAGCTAATAATAATGAATAAGGTAACATATGATTAATTATGACTCCTGAGGCAGTGGAAAAGTTCATTGTTGCATTAAATCTTGATATTAGCAGTGTCTTGATGATTCAGTAAACTAGATCTGATTTCACTGTGCAGCTGAAACTGCAAACCATGATGGGCCAGTTGTGTTCTCTCAAAGCTCCTGGTTCCTATTCACAATTTATTCCATTGTTAGTTTAAGTTGACTCTTCAGAACAACAAGCAACAAGACAGCAAAGCTCTTCTAAATCCAGAAAAAGATTTTTTCTGCATTAATTGTGAGCGCTCACAGAACTGTAACCTTTTTTTTCTTCATGTGGTACATTCATACACGTTTGTTTCTTTGCTCTGCCTGAGGAAAAAAAGCCAACATGCAGGTATTAGTCTATGCAGGCAGTTTAATAATCTGATGTGCTGCATTTTTAAGGCTTTGAAATGTGTACAAATGAAGAATGTTGATGAGAGGTGCACCATTTTCTTACATATGTATGTATGTCCGCCCATCCCTTCCATTCTTGTAAACGTGACATCTCTTGAGGGAATTTCTTCTTAAGTGTCCACTGATTAGATTTTTGTGGTCAGAGGTCACTGTGACCTCATGTCTGCTGCTACAACTTGAGAAGTTGGCGTGTTTAAACTGCTTATATGTTTGAACAGTGCTATGCAATTAACCCTGTAAAGCCCAGCCCAACAAATAATAGCCAAAACATTCTTTTTTTTTAATTGGAGTGTGCCCTGGACACTTTTCCAAAAAAGTAAAAAATATTTTTTTAATTATTTCTACATGTGAGATTTTTGGTTTATTATACTTGATACAAATAAATTTTATGGTAATTTAGTGATCAAAACATTTTTGTGTATCCAATATGATACAAATGGCATTACAGGGTTAAACTCCCCTTGTCTTTCATATTTACATTGTTCAGTTGATATGAAGAAGGGCCAGTTAAGGGTCACCGCTGTATTCTGGATTCTTGTCTTCCTTTATGACGCAGTTGTAAGTGTCACTCTGTGTGTAGTGCCAAGCTGTGATGAAGACGGATTTAGCTCAGAAGTGTTGATTGGCCATGTCATTCAGCTACATAAGGGGTGCTGCTGCCTTCAGGCGATGGCACTATTTTATTTCTTCACTACAATACACTGTGGTTTCCACAAACTGCTCTCTCAGTCCATCTCTGTGTCTTTTCCAAACTTTTAAACTTTTATTTGTAGAAATACTGATATTATTAAGATTAGTAGGAGTGGTAGAAAGAAGGACTTCATGATGAAGAGCTGCCTCCATTCTTGAGAGGACACATTTTCTTATTTTTATAAATCATTTTATTTGATTTTAACAAAATATATAACAAGTCTCTAACAAGTTCACGGAACCCATTGAAAAAATGATCAAATGTTTCTGTTTGTCTGTCTGTATTTCTGTCATCAATAGACTCCAAAATGGGACAACGTTCAAGCTAAAAATTGGCACACACAAAATTTCATCTTAGGCTGGGTCTCATTGCTGTCTGACCTCCTATTGGTGTCCTACAGCCAAAAGTGCAGACAGCATTGAAACCAGTGAGAACAGCATGGACTGTAGCTCTTCCTTTGTCGTTAAACATTTTTTTCCCAGCATTACCAGGTGTTACCATATTTGTCTTATTGATATGTCGTCTCCATAGTGTGGTTGTGACTGACATAGATAAAACATCTATTATGACCATAAGTTTTGTTCATTTGCAGGCAGAGCGAAAAAGGTTTTTTTTTTTTTTCAATTATGTATATTTCATTAATCCATTCTTTTATTGTGCTGCGGTCAGGAACCAGCCAGTATTTGGTAATGGTTTCTTACAGGCAGATATCAGAATTCACTGAAATAGAAATCACAAAAATAAATATCAGTTGTGCCTAGAATGAATGTACAGAAGTTAAAAGCTGTTTTTATCTATATTAAGATAGTTACATCTATATAGTTTTATAGTCTTATACAAAATTTCATGTGGATTGCTGTCTGACCTCCTGTTGGTGTCCTACAGCAAAAGAATAGGATCCCATGTGCCTCTTCAGGTTCGACTGTTCAATGGTCGAGCATTTTTATAAAAAGTTTACAAAACAAAGGTTGTAAAGAACCTTTAACAATGTGGGCTGGGTAAACTCAGAATGTAGCTCCAATCCCATATTAGCCTCCTCTAGCTGAAAGTAAAGTCCAAGTGCTTCATCTGATGCCTTTTCATAGATAATTGCAACCAGAATTTAGCTTCAACCGCCTGTTGGCATCTTTCAGTCAAAAGTTATTATATAGGTCTAAAAATCTTAATGTGTGTTTGTATTTGTATTTTATGAAATCATCTTATTTAATTTAAGTCTTCTTTTCATACAAAATACGTTTGTTTGAAATTGTTACTGAAGTCCCCGAGCAAGACCAGGTAATTTGCCTAGAAAATATAATGTTGATATAGGAGAGTAAAAACAGAAACAGTTTTGTTTTAAATGTCATCACCCCACTACACGACAGTTGTGAGTTGTTATCATGCCCACAATTATGATTTGGTTGTGGAAACTGCCTCTACCAGCAGGTCAAAAGGTGCATACTGAAAAGTGTTATAATTAGACAATGTTGTTGTTTATTAAGCAATCATCTTAACCTAAACAACTGTCTCACTGCCTAGAAAACTGACTGGGAGGTGGTGTAGGGACCCACTAACCCATATCTACAATCCTTATAACAACTCATAACAGACTTTGAATGTTGTGATAATGCTTGAAATGAAATTTCCATATTTATTGTATATGAAAAATCAGAACTTGAAAATATTTTTTTTTCAATTAATCCATTAGATCTTCCAGCAACACTACAAGAGAGAGCACCACAGAAACCTCATTTGTCCTGGGATTTATTATCCAGTATTTAAAATAAGACGAATGGGGGTCATTATGACATGTATGTTAAGTTGAAATTACTTCTCAACGTTAAATCAACGTTGAACATTGAGAGTTGGATAAAAATTTAGTAATTTCAAAGTTTATCTGTATTGACAATTACATTTCAGACAGAATGGTTCATCTTCTTTCTACAAAGTGTTTGAGTTCCACAGATGTCCACTGCTGCAAATGCAAATGGAAACAGAGAAATCACAGCCTGAGGTACAGTAATTGTTCAGTATCAGATGTAGTGAATTTATTTTCAGGACTGCAGTGACCTCAGAAATTCACTTCCAATTATACACATAAATTAATGCTGCTTTCCTTGAGTACTATGAAAGGATATATTCAAAGCCTGTTTCATTGGTGTGTGATGAGGTGAAGGGAGCAGGCGACACTAGGAATGTGACAGAATAGTACAGCGAATATGTGCACAGATCTTGATGAGCTTTTGCATATCTAAGTGTAAAATAAGCTTTGTGTTTGGTATGAAAACAATGATAAGCGTGATGGAAAAGAGCGTTGTCAGACAAATTAAAGGAAGAGGGATTGTCTAGTTAAAGTTTACCTCGGTGCTTTTTTTATAAACCCTACAAGGCGATGCTGGTGTGAGTGAGTCACAGAATTTCTGAATGGCGGGCTGGGTTTATAAACTCCGTCAGTCCTCAACACATGAGTTTGGAGGCCACTTGTCTCTGCGGTCTGTCACATTTGCACATGCAGCAAGGACCCTCAGCCTCAGCATCTTTATTTTTTACCCCAGAGGGCACAGGAACACGGAAGCAGCTCTTCATCATGAAGTCTTACTTTCTACTACTCTTCTTCTCCCTGTTGTTGGTGTCGTATGGATCTTCGGCAGTCATCACAGGGGTAAGTGGAAGCAAACAGATAGAGCCCTCACGAGGGAATGGAAATCTTTCCGCTCAATGAAGACATGCTAAACAAGTACCTGTTTTTTAAAATGCTATTTATTTAATTCTAAGATCTAAACATATTAACTGAAAAACATTGTAAAATATTTTGCTATATATATGATATATATCATTTTTTTTTTTCAACATGTAAACACAATATAATATAATATAATATAATATAATATAAAGCAAAATGTTAAAATTATGTTATGCTAAAATGCTAACTATACTAATACTACTATACTAAATATGCTATACTAATGGATTGTATGCCATGTGCACTCATCCTTTAAAAGTTCACATACAGAACATTTTTAAACATTTTGTGGATTTTAGAAGAAGAACTTAACTAGAATATAAAATAAGTGTGCAGTAAAACCATATCAATTTCTTATAACCAAAACATAAAGTCCTAAATGTATGCTTTGAATGATTTCTTTATACAAATAAGGATTTATGAACATGTTATTACAATAACCAGCTAATAAAACACACATCCTTGTTGCCCCACAATTCTGATGTGAACAGAGAGTGGAGCAAGTGATTTCCGTCCAAGTCTGTCACATGAAATCACTTGTTTTCCTCTTCAGTTGAGTTTCCTTCATCTCATCCAAAGTGAAAGCTGTCACTCAGCTTCTCAGCACAAAACAAAAAGTATGTCTCAACAATGAGTTCAGTTTTTACTTGTTAAAATAATAATTCTCCCATGATGTGCCTGTATAGTACAACATAAATGATTCCATTAATCATTTGTTTACACAAAGCACCAGATATAAACAGATGTTTAATTACAATGTGTTTAATTTTAATGCAGTTAATCAAATCATAACTTAAGTCCACTGTTTTGTCTTTGTGCGTGTAGGCATGTGAAAAGGACTCTCAGTGCGGAGGAGGCATGTGTTGTGCAGTGAGTTTGTGGATCCGCAGCCTGCGTATGTGCACGCCCATGGGACAAGAAGGAGACTACTGTCACCCAATGAGTCACAAGGTGAGATCTTCTGCAGAGGTATTTATTATTACTGTATTCTCCAGTTGAATGCCATGCAGCTGTTTGCTTGTCACTGTGGCCTGTCGCAACCTTGCCATGACAGAGAGAGTCTGTTTTGCGATTTTGCTTTCGTGTGATTGCTTTTCAAAGCCGGGAACCTGTTGTTCATTATGGCTGCTGAAAATAAAATCTCATACAAATGGTGTCCTTCTGTTTGCAGGTTCCTTTCTTAGGGAGAAGACTCCATCATACTTGCCCCTGTCTCCCCCACTTGGCATGTGTCACCATAGATGAAGGCAAATCCAAATGTCTCTCGCCATTCAAGAATCCAGACTACTACCTCTGAGGACCAACACAACAGTTACACTATTGCAACCTGCACTGTAACAATTTTATCTGACTTCGAAGCCTTGTTTTAACTTTGTTAATTTATTTTTTAATGAAGAAATATATTTAATAATGCCTCACTGTTTTTTGTTCGAGTTAAGTTAACCTGCAGTGTACTGTATATATGTAGGAAAATCGGATTGTTTGGAATTTAGAGCCAGTGTGTTGCAGATATTTCAAAAAGCATCACATATAGTGGTTTCTACCGTTAAAAACCCAAACATTTGTTATTTACTTTTGCATATTTAATATAAATTAATTAATTATATATTTATTCACATACTGTCATGTATGTTTAATGTGTAATGTTTCAGATATTGCAATTAAAAATAGTTATTTTGTGTTAAAAACCGAGCACAAAATGTTTCATTGCTGTTTTGCACGTATTGTGTTATATTTAGTATTATCATTTTTGTGTTATTACGTAAAATACGTGGTACACAGGGATGTACAGTATGGCTCACAGTACTTTGCAGTATTGTGCGGTTCAGTTTTTGGTAAGCTGTCAGCTGCCCTCTAGGGAAACATGGTGAGAAATACATGTTTTTTTCACTAGTAATATAGTGACATGATGAGTGAGATGTGGAAGTTGGGCTACAGTTTCATTATCCATTCATAACCAAAACACAAATGTGACTCATGCTTGATTTCTTCTCTAACCACAAGGTACAAAAAAACAAACAGTGAGAACAACTGAATTGGTGTTAAAAGATGAGAGGAGGCTTTTTTTCCCTCACATTCACCTCGTCTGCAGGTCTTCATAATGATGGGAAACAGTAAGAGAGCTATGAAATTAATCACTGTCAAGATATGATTCACTGCATTTGTGCAAATCTCAAAGCTATAATTAGATTTCTGTAATGTACAAAGCAGTGACTCAAATCAATCTTGTATTTAAGTAATGATATTGGTTGTACTGTGACTGCAGAAGTGAAAGCATTCAAGCAGCCTGAAATCCTAAATGGAGTGATCAGTGAAGAGGCAATGCCCCAGATAACGCAAGTCTGAAAACAAGAGTAGATAAAGAAACACATATACAGATATATTTTCTCCATAACATCAGAGATAATTTGTTCTAATTCACTATATAACCAAACAGTATACTATGTATAATTTACTATATAGTGTAGCAACCTATGAAAAATGAAGCAACATTGTGTCATACCACAAGTTGATGAAAACTGAAACAATTAATCAATTAATCATTAAGAAAATCAATTATTGTAATGAGTCAAACATTACCTAGGTCCAGCTTCAAAAATGTGAGAATCTGTTGCTTTATTTTCTTGTCTTATAAATATGTAAATAAGCTAAATAAGCAAAATAAGCTAACTCCATCTGCTGAAGAACAGTGTGATATAGTCAAAAGCTCCAGAACAAGACCTTAAGCTGTGATTGCTTAATGAGCAGATTTCCTTAGGTTATTAGACTTATGGTCAGACAAATCAAGTCATTTAAAGACACACTACACATACATTATGGAGCTATGCACCTTATCTTAATTTGGTGAGGTGCTATCAGAGCATCCTGTGACACAGAGTCATAGATCAGCAGTAGCAGAGGTTCAGAGATATACCCTTATGTTTCTGAGAGAACAGTGAGAAAGTAAACTTGAGAAAAGCTCAGAGTCCTTGGATACCTGACCCAGGCTAACCTCATCACAAAAGCTATATTTCCAACTGTTCAGACTGTATTTTAGGAAAACAAAGTGCAGGGGGCAGAGGTCAGCATTGTTGCTCAGTGGTTAGAAAAGGTCAGTAAAAGAGCCAGCAGTAAAATCCCAGCAAAGAGATTCATATTTTCCCAGCTTCACAGCAAAGCCTACATACCCTGAAGACAACACGATGTACCAAAAATACCCGAGCTGCATGTGCACAGCACAAGAGCACGTGCAGGTGAGGATTTTCCACCATCTGAAGAGCCACAGCAATTACACGGTGAGACTTCTGAACAGGAGCAAGCAGGAATGTTGTGATGTCAATTGTTATGGATGCAAAGAGGGCAGACAGAGTGTTGAGGAGCTCTGTGGTGTATAGCAGATCAAAGTGAAATGACTTAGTGGAATGACCACAGCTCAGAAACACCTCACTAAACATCACAGTGTTTAAAATGTTTACCCAGAGAAGTACTAAGCATTTAAATGCTGTGTGTTTGTGTAGTTGAGGCCAATGTCAGTGAGTGCAACAGCATTCAGCTAAATCAATAACCTGCTACTGACTTAAGGATGGTGGAGGGTATTGGGGTTTGAGAAAGTGATTAAAAACCTGCTGTTTACCTGTGTAATATTTGCTAGCTGTTCACAACCATGAATGTCAAAACCTTTTAAGACAAAATCACACCGTAAACCTTTAAACTCGGACAGCAGCGGTAGTTGCATTTGCAGTTGTCTGGCCACATTTTGTCATTTTGTATACTGTCCATGCACTGGCAATGTGACATGACATTGCAATACTGCATTTCCCTCATCTATAATTAGCTTGGCAGCAGAAGAGAGTCAGTGATAGGAAACATTGGTGGTAAATGTCAGCTTCCATGTCGGACTGTCAGAATCAAAGAGCAAAGGTGTCCTTTCATATTTTCATTTTTAACCTGCTTTCAAATACAAATGTAAGGAACAGCAAGCCGTTCGTGCATTTTGGACACATTGGCCTCATAATTCCTTGTAACTACTCTCAGTGAATCCCAATCATTCTCTTTTTTTTTTTTTATATTTTTAGACATTTTCTATTTATATGCTGTTCCTAGCAAAAACAATGTCATTTGTTGAACTGTTGGTGTGTTCTGGATAATTGTTTTCATTGTTTTACAGTTTTCTGTAAACTGACATGTCTGAACTCATTCTGCTACCACCATCATGAGTTACATCATCCCTACATTATCATTAGTGAGAGTTACACTCATGAAATGGCGATTTTTAATGTAGTGGTTGCTTTGTTAGGTGAGGTCACAGACTTTTATTTGATTATTTTATTTTCTAAGTTCTCAAAATGCTCCTGTCATCGGCTGTTGTGGTTGATCTTAGCTGACACTTTCTGTGTACTGCAGTTCGCTGAGCACACCGTTGGTTTCTTTCTTTTTCAAGACATCCACAATTGTTGTGAAAAGGTTAATTGTTTAAAAGGGTCATAGTATGCTTTTATTGTCTGATGTTACATATATACTTTATATACTGAATTTTAGTGCCCATGTTACACAGGTGTGTTGGCATACCGGCTGGCAGTGAAATGCCCAGCTTTCAGTCTGGTCAATGTACTTTTCTCTCACACGATTTTTCTGAATATACTTCCTGACATCAACTGTCGGTGAAGTCCATAACTGACCATCCATTTTGGGCTTTGGCACTGTCCCACCCACCCTCTCAGGTGAGCTGCCACTAGCCACAGCGATAGCGTTGGTACAGAGATGGATATGTAGGAAATTTTTTTTTGTTTTGTCTTTTCTTACTGACAAATCATAAAACAAAAATGCAGTTTCAGTCCAACAACAGACTTTGATCAGTGTTACTGCTATGTATCTGTTATACTACAATGCAGCACACATAGCTAAAGCTACAGCTAAATGATACAGCAGGCTTACACCCATGCTCCAGTCAATTAGTGAATAAACTGTATTCCTATCTGTAACTCACAAAGAAGATCTTTGTGTGTGTGTGTGATCAAACATGAAGGCACTGCTGTTTTTACCTAGTATTAAATAAATAAGATATGTGTTTTTTATTTTATTTTAAGTTTGTTCTACATCATACAATAACAGTAACACTGTTTTCTGACATGCTGACTGCATCTTATTTCTGGGAAGTAGGCTTGTCCTAATTGTGTGTATTGTTTAGCCCGTGTTTTCATGTGGACCGGATATGTTCTTCTACAGTTTATTGAGACAGTATCTGAAGCCAGCAAAAGATAGGGGTGGTTGCTGACAACCACTGTTCTCGACAACTTCCGCAAGCTAGCCAATAAGAAGAAAGAGGGATGGGGGAAGGAGCTGTTTCATAAATAGGGAATATAACATGTATTTGCATATTCTTAACTGAAACGTGTATTGTATCAATAGATATACTATACAGCGACCAGGCATAACATTATGACCACCTTCCTAATGTTGTGCTGGTCCCCCTCTTGCTGCCAAAACAGCCCTGACCCGTCAAGTCATGGACTCCACTAGACCCCTGAAGGTCCTGTAAGTTGCGAGGTGGGGCCTCAATAGATGAGACTTATTTGCTGAGCACATCTTACAGATGCTCAAGTGGATTGAGATCTGGGGAATTTGGAGGCCAAGACAACACCTCAAACTCGCCGTTGTGCTTTTCAATCCATTTCTGAACCATTTTTAGCTTTGTGGCAGGGCACATTATCCTGCTCAAAGAGGCCGCAGCCATCAGGGAACATCGTTTCAATGAAAGGGTTCGTGTCAAAGTAACATCCACATGGATGGCAAGACCCAAGGTTTCCCAGCAGAACATTGCCCAAAGCATCACACTGCCTCTGCCAGCTTGCCTTCTTGCCATCAAGCATCCTGGTGCCATGTGTTCGCACACGCACCCAGCCATCCACATGATTTATCAATTCATCAGTCCATCAGTCCATTTCTGATGCTCACATGCCCATTGTGGCTCTTTCGGAGGTGCACAGGGGGCAGCATGGGCACCCAGACTGGTCTGCAGCTATATAGCCCAATATGCAACAAACTGTGCAACAATGCAATGCTTCATCAGCAATTTGAGCTACAGTAGCTCGTCTATTGGATCAGACTACACAGGGCCACCCTTCGCTCCACACATTCCTTAATTAGCCTTGGGTTCATGACTCTGTCTCTGGTTCCTTCCTTTGACCATTTCTGATAGATAATAACCACTGCAGACCAGGAACACAGGTGTCACTTTACAGAAAATTGTAAAACAATGAAACACAAGAGCTGTAGTTTTGGAGATGTTCTGACCCAGTCATCTAGCCATCACAATTTTGCTCTTGTCGAACTCATTCACTCCTCACTTGCCCATTTTTCTTGCTTCTAACACATCAACTTCAAGGACATAATGTTCACCTAATATATCCCACCCACTAACAGGTGCCGTGATGAAGAGATAATCAGTGTTTTCACTTCACCTGTCAGTGGTCATAATGTTATGTCTGATTGGTGTATACTCAAGAATAAAATATAAACCCTAACTTAAGCCTAATTTAAACTTAACACTGATTTTTCAACTCAATATTGTAATTCATCGAGGGTTAACAGAGCAAGACACCACGAATTTAGAATTTACCATTTAAAATGAGCATTACTCTACTGGAAGCAATGTTTGTGTGTCTGATATTTTATTCGATTTCTGTGTGTATTATGTATTTTTCTACTCTGAACGGTGCAGTAAATTGATTTTCAATCCTGGAGATCCCAACCACCTTAGTGTTGCATGTGTTTCCATCTTTGTGCTGTCTGTACTACTTTGTTGGTTGTCAATGCCTGATGAAGAACTCTGTTAGATCCAAAGTTGTTCTGGTAAATTTCCTGGGAGTGGTCAGCACACTGCACATATCTTTCAGTCGACTTTTTCCTCAAATGTGTAACAAAACATCCCCATTGCTTTGTTAAGTTTTATTTCTTTGAGAATCTTAAAGTAAGTAAGAAGAATCTCGACAAAATAAAATCTGATACTATTTTTGGATCTTAGTGATATGTCAAGAGCTGAGTTCTTTCAGAAAAAAGGTGTGAGACAACATTCTTGTTAGATCATTATCTTTCCTTAACCCTCAACAAAGTTTAATAGTGCTCACTAAAAAAAGTATGTTGTCTGTCAGCATTTTACTATTATATTAGTTATGTGTTAATAATATGCAACTTATGATTTTAATAGCAAATGTGGCCCATTTGTAAATACGTTTCCTTCCGAATGTATTTAAAGTTGCAAATGTATTATATAAAAGTAACTCCTAGGACACATGATTGGTGTGGAAATGCAATTTTAAGGGGCCTCTAAAATCCCTTAAAAGCACATGACCTCAATATCCTTAAAGATAGCTACCGTCCTGACAAGTACAAATTCATGATAGATACACTAGGATACTGATGTCTGTATTGATTTAGAAGTCAGTCTTGTTGAATATAGGCTGCAACTCTAGCATTTTCAATTCATCTTGTAAATCTTTAAACATGTCTATCACTCTGTCCATTTAAAGTCCACATAAAATCCAACATAAAAAGAAAACACTGACCAGAGTAGAGGAGGTAGGATGAGGTAAACGAGTATAAAATACACAAAACAGATATCTGAAAGTGGAGTTTTCATGTAAATAAGTAAGCAAGTTGAGATGCACTGAAGCAAAATCAAGTACAGAAAATAAATCCAATCAAAAACAGATGATAGAGTCAAAACAACTTATCATCCATTTCTCGTTTATTTGCTAAGAAATACAAACAATGCAAACATCCTTTCCAAAGCACCGTTAACATTATGAGAGTCCAAGTGTCCATAACCATAGAAAAACAATGATATTTGTAATGTATATGCTGCAGGAACGTGAATTGAACCAATTCTATACACAACTGATCAATGAGGAAGAATTTTCAAATTACCTTTAAAGTGAGTTTTAACAGATTATGAAATATACAACATATTTGGTTTTTAAAAAAGTAGAAGGAAAGAGGGAACGAGGGCTTTACAGTATTTACATATGTGACATTATCCTCTTAAAAATATACTGACATCTGTGTCTTATATGTGGAGTCCAAATAATTAGTAACCAAGTATGTTGCAGATGCCAGAAATCTCTTAGAAGCTGTGACTGTGCCGTGTTTCAGTTCTGCAGAAGGCAAAAACACCTCAAACAGGTGCGTTGGAATAATTTCAAAATATACAAATAAATAGCCAAAATGACATTCATGTACAGATATATTGGATCAAAACGGGATGTCATACTCAATCCGGCATAAATAAGGGAAATTCCCCAAAGGCAGGAAATATCTTGACACATATTTGTCATTGGACTAGATCATATATTTGGTATGAATCTCATATGTGTGAATTAAATGGTGACTTAAGCATGATGTCCAACTGGTGAGGCAAACTCAAACATACATTTGATAAAAGTATCATGTTATGCTTACATGGGTTAACATCATAACATGTTTGTAATCAAATCAAGTAGTTGCCACAAATAAAAATGTGGATAAACTGAACTGAACCACAACACTCCCGCCTGCGTGTAGAAACACACACCAGGATCTAGTCTGTGCACATTCGAAAACAGGGACTGATGTGTCTTTGGCAGTGTCTGGGGCCAGTGTAGTTCAGATGACA
The DNA here is from genome assembly GCA_900302695.1 of Helostoma temminkii. Lineage (NCBI taxonomy): Eukaryota > Metazoa > Chordata > Actinopteri > Anabantiformes > Helostomatidae > Helostoma > Helostoma temminkii. The sequence goes on along the minus strand of OMLM01007697.1, from coordinate 160,156 downwards.
CAGTATGGCTCCATGGGCGTCTGTGTTCCCAGGCAGCAGGGGAAACACGCTCGGAGTCTCATCCGGAGCTCCTTGTTGAACAGGAAGCTGATGATGGGGTTCGCTCCCGCCTGGGCGAAGCTCATCCACACCGCAGCGGTCAGGTAGAGCTGCGGGACCGGAGCGCCCCGCACAAATATTCTCAGGTAGCAGGCGCTTATATAAGGAGCCCACAGAATGAGAAAGGTTAATGTGATCATGTAGTACATCTTCCCTATCCGTTTCTCCATCTTAAACTCATCCAGCACCAGCAGCCTCCTGTTGCCTAGATGTGAAGCTTGCCTGATGCCGACCAGCGTCGGAGGGGTGGGTCCGCGGCCGAAGCCGGCGATCCAATTGGCGGCAGCCTGCC